>LBNU01016235.1:13786-33011 GCA_014162995.1 Artemisia annua
GTCTGTGAGTAGTCAAGGCCAGTGGCTTTGACAAAGGACTGATAGGTCAGGGATAGGTGTTTCTTCCCATTGTTCAGTGTGAACGTAATGGTAGCTTTCTTAGGCTCAGTGGGCTTATCCACCACAGCAGTACACCAAAATTCCCTTAGATAGTCAGGGTAAATCACAGACGGAGTTTTTGTGAAAGCTGTGGATAGGAAACAGTTTTGTAAATATTTAACCACGTCTTTGTAGACGGGAAATCCCTCAGGATAAGCAAAGTTTCCTACCACGTTGTTTTTGGTCAAGTCCACAACCTCAATCTGGAATCCCACATTAGGTGCGTATGGAATTACTTGAGAAGAAGCCATTTTTAAAAAAAAAATTAGTCGGAAGTTGGTCGGAAAAAGGGTTTGGTTATAGTTAAGCGAACACACACAGATTCACAGAAAAAGTTTGCAAGAGTTTTGTTAGTTTTGAAAGCTTGTGTGTGTGTGTGTGTTTTGTGAGGGGGTATTTATAGGAAAGATTTAGGGTTTGAGAGAGTGTGGATGTCAAGGTGGTGTAAAAACTGTAATTTTGAATTTTTTTGACATCTGCATTAACTCCCACCTTTCCACTCCCCTCGTTTTTCACAACTGTCAAGATGAACAGTTGCACGCTTATACTTTATCAGTGTGGCATTAAATGCCAAGTGGGTAATGGGAGGATGATGTGGGGGCCCAAGATGTGGATGCCAGAAGATACAGATAACATATATTCCTATATTAAATGTAAATCCAGTTACCAACCTAGGACATTTACTAACTAAGTGCATAGAGCATTTAGTTAAACATTGAATGTCCTTTGAGTGTCCTGAGGCCCCCTGAACGAAAATTCGTTCAGTATGTTAGGTGTGGAATAGAAGGTTCAGAGAGTAGGGTAATATTACTCACTGAGGGTTGGTGTTTCTCAGGGACCTTAGAGAGAGTCTCCATCAGGCTGGATATTTTCATCAGTGACCTGACTATCAATATCCAATATGCCCAATTCAGCTTTCAGTCTAGTGAAAGTGGGTTCATCCAGAGGTTTTGTGAAGATATCAGCTAACTGATACTCAGTGGGGATGAAATGTAGTTCAATTTCTCCATTCATGATATGATCCCTGATGAAATGATATCTGATATCAATATGTTTGGTTCTTTGGTGGAGCACTGGGTTATTAGAGATGGCAATTGCACTCGTGTTGTCACAAAAGATGGGTACACTTTTGTAATGTATACCATAGTCACTGAGTTGACTTTTCATCCACAACACATTTGCACAGCATCCAGCTGCGGCCACATACTCAGCCTCAGCTGAAGACATGGCCACTGATAGCTGTTTCTTTGTGCTCTAACAGACAAGTTTTCCTCCAAGGAATTGACAGGACCCATAAGTACTTTTTCTATCCATGTTGCAGCCTGCGTAGTCAAAGTCAGTATATCCCTTAAGATCAAATCCTGAGCACTTAGGATAATACAAACCAAGGTTTGGAGTTCCTTTAAGGTATCTCAGGATCCTTTTCACAGCAGTGAGATGTGATTCTTTAGGGTCTGATTGATAACGTGCACATAGACATACTGCAAACTGAATATCAGGCCTTGTGGCAAGGAGATACATCAGTGATCCTATCATTCCTCTGAACATGGTTTGATTTACTGATTTTCCAGTATGATCAGGACCTAGGTTGTTTGGAGGAACCATTGGGGTTTTGACTGAAGCACAATCACTGAGGTCATATTTCTTCAGTGTGTTAGTGATGTACTTCTCTTGACTGATGGAGATTCCCATATCAGTCTGTCTGATTTGAAGTCCAAGGAAATATGTGAGTTCTCCCATCATGCTCATTTCAAACTGCTTTGTCATTAGTTTCTCAAACTGTTTACAAAGTTTATAACTTGTTGAACCAAAAATGATATCATCCACATACACTTGGACTAAAATAACATCTTCCTTTGTTCTGTAGATGAACAAGGTGTTATCTATCTTTCCTCTGACAAATTTATTTTGGATCAGGAAAGCTGAAAGAGTTTCATACGATGCCCTAGGAGCTTGCTTCAGTCCATAGAGGGCTTTGTCAAGCTTGCAAACATGGTTTGGGAACTCATGGCTTTCAAATCCAGGGGGTTGTTGAACATAAACTTCCTCTTTAAGTTTACCATTCAGGAATGCACTTTTGACATCCATTTGGTATACTTTGAAGTTCATGTATGTGGCATAGGCTAGGAAGATCCTGATAGCTTCCATTCTAGCAACATGGCAAATGTTTCTTCATAATCAATGCCTTCCTGTTGGTTGTAACCTTTTGCAACTAGCCTTGCCTTGTTCTTAATGACTGTGCCATTTTCATCAGTCTTGTTCTTGAATACCTACCTCATGCCAATTACCATAACACCCTGTGGACACTCAACTAAGGTCATAACATCATTCTTATCAAACTGTTCCAGTTCCTCATGCATGGCATAAACCCAACTTCGCTGTTTCATGGCCTCTTTGACACTTTTGGGTTCAATGTTGGATATGAAGGCAACATATAGGCACTCATTGGCTGTGGCTGCAGTGAGTTTGGCAGCCATTCTTCTGGTGAGCATACCCTCAAAGACAGGTTCACCAACAATGTTGACAAGCTCAATATGTTGATGTCTAGACCATTTTTCTTGAGGTCTAGGATGTGAGTTTGAGCTTGTTGATGCCTGATATGGTGGAGGTATGGGTTCTTGAGGTTCCACAAGAGTTTGATTTTCAGTGAGTTCAACTTGACTGTTGCTTTCAACAGGTTCCTGAATATCTGGTTCAGGATGAGTTGTCTCATTAGGACTTTGTTGAGCTTCAACAAACTCACTGATGGTTGGTTGAGGAAGGTTGTGAGGAAGGATGTAGTATGAGAAGTCAGCATCAACTTGGTACTGAGTGGAGGGATTACTTTCAGGTTGATATTCATCAGGAGGATATCTGGATGAACCATCAATCCCAATCTCATCCACTGAGGAGTTTGAGAACTGAAGGGTCTCAGTGCTCTCATCAAAGGTGATGTGATAGGTTTCCTCAGTTTGTTGTCTCCTTGTGTTAAACACCCTGAAGGCTTTGGAGACGAGTGAGTAACCTAAAAAGTATCCATCATCAGCTTTGGCATCAAATTTGCCTAAGTGGTCCTTGTGATTATGAATAAACACAGGACACCCAAACACATGAAAGTAGCTGATGTCAGGGATTCTTCCCTTGAATATTTCATAGGGCGTTTTGTTGTGTCTTTTTACAATGATGGACCTATTTTGAGTGTAGCAAGCTGTTTTGACAGCTTCAGTCCAAAAATGCTTTGAGAGGACTGAGCCATTAAGCATAGTTCTTGCTGCCTCAATGAGTGTTCTATTTTTTCTTTCAACCACTCCATTTTATTCAGGAGTGTAAGGAGAAGAAAAATTTTGTGAGATTCCTTTCTCATCACAAAAGCGCTTAAGGTCCTGATTTTTGAATTCAGTCCCATTGTCAGTTCTAATTTGTTTGACCTTGACATCATTTTGATTTTCTATGTTCCTGACAAAGGACATGATGGTATCAGCTGCCTGACTCTTTTTGTTCAGGAAGTAAACCCAGGTGTATCTTGAGTATTCATCCACAATAACCAGAGTGTACTTCTCATGGTGAATAGACATTGGACTGACAGGTCCAAAGAGATCCATGTGAAGGAGGTGAAGGCAGCTTTTGATGGAGGAGTTTTGTTTTGTTTTGAAGGAGGCCCTGTGGTGTTTTCCTTTCTCACATGCTGAACATGGTTTGTCTTTTGAAAATACTAGTGAGGGCAGGCCAAGAACTTTGTTCTGTTTGGCAAGGTTGTTAATGTGTTTGAAATTCAGATGAGAGAGTCTTTTATGCCATAGCCAGTTGATTGTCTCACTTGCTTTAGTGAAAAGACAGGTTCCATTCTGAGTGAGTGTGGACATGTCCAGGACATACACATCATCTCTTCTTGGGGCAATCAACACAACTTCTTTGTTGGCATTTAAAGATGGTTCCTCTCTTATCATCAAATTGAACTATGTATTTTGCATCACATAGTTGGCTGACACTGATCAGATTGTACTTGAGTCCATTTACATAAGCTATCCTTGTGAAAACTATACCATTGCAGTTCACTGAGCCATAGCCTTCAGTGGGAGCTGATGAGTTATCACCAAATACTACCTTGGGCCCTGGTTCTTCTACATATTTGTGCAGATACTGCTTCACACCAGTCATACTCCTTGAGCATCCACTATCAAGATGCCAAACAGGGTTCCTGGTATGTTTCTGCACAAACAGTGAGCTGGGTTAGTTTTGCTTATTGACCCACTTCTTAGTGGGCTTGGGTCTTAAGGACTTCTTAAATTCACTTATGGACTTATGATCAGTGGTGGAGTGGACATTACTTCTACAAATTTCACACTAAGAGTTTGAGGAAGACTCAAATGACTGAGAGACTTTTGTTTTCAGTCCTCTTCTACCTTTAATGATATTGTCATGTCCTGATGTGTCGTGGGAAGGATCACCACAAATGTCACAACAAGGATACATGAGACAATCAACAGGGTGATGGTCACTGAATCCACAGTGTGTACATGGTTTGAAAAGCTTAGCCTTTGGTTTCAGGGATTGTTTTGATGATGAAGCATACTTATGAGCCTGAGCTTTGTAGTTTGCTTGAGTGACATAAGATATGTGATCAGAAGTCCTATGATCTTCAAGTTTGCAGATCATGCAGAATAGGATTCTATAGCAATTGTCTGTGCTGTGATTAGTGTAATTGCATAACTCATATCTTTTCAGTGGTTTCTTCGTGGGCTTAGGTCTGGATGTACTTGAGGAAGCTGGGGTTATTTCCTTTTCAGGTGATGATTGTTTTCCAGTGGATTCCAATTTCTCACTCAGCTTCCTAACAAGTTCAGTCAATTGATCAACCTTAGAATCAGTGTTGTTTGGTTTAACCTCAGAGGAGGTGAGAGGTGTAAAGGCTTCAGTGGGGGCTGGACTTGCTTTATTTTGTTCAGAGTTGGGCCTTTTCAGGATCGTTATGTCTAATCCCACCCTCTCCTTGGGAGAGTGTTGAGAATAAACAAGAGGTCGTATCTCAAAACATGGTTTAACTCCCTGAAGGACTTTCAATGGGGGGTAAAGGAGTTTGGGGTACTATTTCAGATTCAGTGACTTCCTCAGCACTGCTGGGTTCGTCAGTGACTCCAAGTAACTCCTTAATGGCCTGACTTTCAGGCATCAAGATCTTTCCAGTGTCAAAATTTGGCATTTTGCCATCAGGACTGAATCTTTCAATCCAATCTTTTGACTTGGGATTTATATCTTTCTCAAAATGTGTGCCAGCTGGCAAGAACCTCTTTTCACTAGAAGATTCAGTGAGTTGGTCCTCTCTCAATATCTTCCTATTAGCACTAGGAATGAGGCTGACAGTTTCATAGAGTTTAGGGCTTTTCTTGGTCCAACTTTCTATGGCATCCTTTTCTTTCTTAAGTTCATCTTGAAGAGCATGATTTTGTTTAACTAACTCAGAGTTTTGAATTTGAAGAGTGACATTTTCAAGTTTTATTTGCTTTAAGGCAAGAAGTTCATCTCTACACATACTTAATTCAAAAGCAAGTTTGTTGTATTTGGAAAACAAATTTAATCTTTGCTCTTCAACATACTTAAGATCCACATTGATATAATTCAAGTAAGATTGCCAATCAGAATCATCATTCATAGAAAGTAAGATATTTACCTTCTTCATTGTGATGTTGACCCATTCACCATTTCTGGCACTGCTTTTGCCCACTGCAAGCTTGTTGTCTTCTGAAAGTGCCATCAGTGCACTGACATGAACTTCTTCATCTTCTGAGGACACTTCTTCCTCATCACAGTCATAAGTTTCAGCAACCAGCCCTTTGTTTTTCCCTTGATTGGATTTAGGGGCCTGAGGTGCTTGAGGAATTGAGGGATATGCCTCAAGAAGTGCAAGCTTTGCCTTTGCCTTTCTATACTTAGCTTCAAAATCCTTTTGAGAACTATTCTCAGTATTGTTTTGAAAGTATTGAGGAGACTGAAACATTTTTGGTTGAAATTTTGTTCTTGAGGAATTGTTTCCTGAAAACTTGTATGAGGGTTCTGAGACTGTTTTTGAGAAACATTCTTTTGCAAAATGACCCTTCTTTCCACATTTAAAACACTCAGTGTTTTCATTTGTTTTTGGTTTAAAAGTTTTGTTTCTACTGATAAAACGTTTTGAGTTTGCAAGGAGCGCTCTTTCTTGAAATTCAATTTGCAAATCATTTAAGTACTCCTCACTGCTCCTTTTATCAGCCTCATCATCCGAGTTTTCTTGGAAATCCTGCACAATACCATTAGAATAGAAGGCAGTAGATATGGGTGGACTAGTCAGGGTCTTCTTGACTTCTTGAGCTTTAGGATATCTCCTAGAGATTAAATTATCCTCGTAGAGAAATTTCCCATAAATCTCAGCGAGCTCAATATTTTGAAGATGGTTGGCATTTCTTAGACCCTGAGAGAAGTTTAACCACTTCTTAGGGAGATAGTTGACAAAGCCAACATTGATTTCATGCTTAGACAGGGTGACACCATCATTGGTCAATTCGTTCAGAAGAGTTTTGTTACGGGTATAGGTCTCTGAGAGACTTTCAGAGTCTTTGGCCCTGAAGGTGTTGTACTCAAGTTTCAGGTCCATGATCCTGTTTTCCTTGGTATATGAGGGGCCTTCATAGCTATGAACCAAGTCAGTCCAAGTCTGCTTTGCAGTTGAACAATTGATGACTGATTCCATTATATCATCAGGGAGACAAGATATAATGATACTTTTCAGGCGTTGGTCTTGATTAACCACCCTTCTCTCATCAGAGGTCCACTGAGCTTCAGGTTCAACTAAACCTTCAACAGTTTTAGGGACATATGGACCCTCATTAATCAGTGTGA
The DNA here is from genome assembly GCA_014162995.1 of Artemisia annua. Lineage (NCBI taxonomy): Eukaryota > Viridiplantae > Streptophyta > Magnoliopsida > Asterales > Asteraceae > Artemisia > Artemisia annua. The sequence goes on from LBNU01016235.1 coordinate 20,738, forward strand.
TATAATAAGGTTCCATCCCAGTTGAAGTAGCAAAGCATGCGCTTTTTCCACTTGTTGAATTTTCCAACTTCGAGTCGGGGAGCTGTAGCATTATAGCTTCCTCCCTTTTTATCGACTAGTTGGGGTACATCATTATCAGCCATGGTAGGATCTTGATTTGAAAAACTTTTGAGCACTCTGTTGTTTTGAAAGTTTTATAAACCAGAGGCTCTGATACCACTTGTTGGTCCCTTTTACTTGGTTAATGGTTAACTACAAAGTTAATCTAACCAAGTTCCATGGAATAATGATGCAAAGATTAATGACTAAGTAATACAAACGTAAAAGATAAGAAACAATGTTTTTCAACGTTTAACTCTTTATTAGAAATTAATCAAAAGAATTATACCCAAGTGTTCATTGAATAAACACTTGGGATTGAAATGACAAGTATGTTTGGTGTTACTCCTCACTAAACTTAAGCTATGCTTAAGTAGCAACAAAAGACCCACTAAGCTATCTTAGGGATGGTTGCTGTTTGGAGAGAGTAAAGATTAGTTTGTGAATGTCTAAGCATTTAGTGCACAAACTCCGCAACCTTTACTCTCTCTTATGACTCCTATTTATACACAAGTAAATTACAACCGTTGTGATAAAGACAAAGATTACATCAGCCTAGTTGAGACAAAATACTTACGTATTTTGTCTCTGTTACATAAGTCTATTTTGGGTATAGGACAATACTACTTTCTGAGGTTCAGATATGACACCATCCTGAACCCACGCCATTCAGAGAAAGTTTGACTTTACAATGATACTGACACTCTTTGTAATTTCAAACGTTTCCCGCCTTGTCCCGCCCATTCTTCAGGCTTCATGTCTTTAATCTTCAGTATTTAGCTTTTGTTGCTTCAGTGAGGAGTAACTCGGGATTCAGTGAGTTATTTTCATCACTCACTGAATTCATCACCTTCTTCTTTGGCTTAGGTGCCAATCATTGAGAATCCGCCTCACTGAATGGAAAGCTTTTCTTCTTAAGCTTGTCCCAAGCATCCTGAAGATGACTCACTGAGTGACTGTTCACTTAGTGACTTGATTGTGTTGAAGGTAGTTAAACACTTAGGTTATTTTATGTTCAAATCCTAGTTTAAGAGAGTTTGGGAATTCAGTGACCCAACAAATTGTCATGCCAATTGGTCATGTTTCATGATTCTCTTGAAACCCAACGCCATCTGGTCCATTTTAATTGGGTTATCGCTTATTAGAGCCTTTTATGCCGTCATGCATTTTCCATTGAGGTAAGTCATTTGCACTTCTAGAGGTAAAACATTTTCTCGTGAATTAACATTCTGTCAACTCGAATGTTGTTTTCAATTTGTTTGCTGAAGGTACTCAAAAGAAGCATATTGCTGGCTATGAGTGCTATTTTCATAAGTTGATGTCAATAGATGTTTACCCCCTCCAACTTTTCCTCTCTCACAAGAAAAGAGATATAGAAAGAAAAAAAAAAGCAAAACAAAAAACAAAAAACAAAAACAAAAAAAATTAAAAAGAAAAAAAAGGAATCCCACATCGGTCAAGAAAGATGTTTCATGCTGGCTTATATACTATGATGAGTGCTATTTATTCAAGTTGAGGTGAATAGATGTTATTCCTTGGGTATTCATGGATTCCAGTAATGACATTACTGAGATTCATGACCATATCCGGCATGATTTCTAACACTGTTAAACTTTTTGTGTTTTTCCCTTCTCCTTTGTGCCTGAACACCTTGGCATGATTTCTAAACCTATTAAACTTTTTTTGTTTTTTTTTCCTTCTCTTTTGTGCGTTGGGTGCATACACAAGACATCTTTTGTTTTTAACTTAGGAGTGAGTTTTGGCTTGAGTGATTTACTGTAATATTATTACTGTTAACTAATGGCTCATATTTGGATAACACTACATGTTGCTAATATTATTCCGGTAATGATATTACCAGGAGTTATGGAAACCTTGGCATGATTTCTAAAATTGTTAAAAATTTTTGTGTTTTTTTTCCCTTCTCTTTTGTGCCTTGGGTGCACACACAAGGCATCTTTTGTTTTTAACAAAAGAGTGAGTTTGGCTTTAGTGATTACTGTAATATTATTTTATCCGATGGCTCATATTTGGATAACACTACATGTTGCTAAGATTCATTGAATTCACCCATATCATTAGAGGACCGTGCCAGGCTTTCAACGTAAACAGCATCCCATAAGTTTAGTCGTACATAAGGTACTAAACCAATAGCATGAAAAAAGGTCCCATAAATTGAACAGCTGGTCGACTTTGGTGTGACCTCCAAAGATAAAAAGTGCACTAATAGACTAAATAAAAAAAAATGGGTGAAAGTTAAAGACACGCAACATAATTATTCAAAACAGTCAATGTATGCAACAAACTTTAAAAATTACCATTATACGTAAGATATTTTCAAATTTGGAACAATGTACGTAATATGACCGGTAACTAATAGGTTATCAGGTTTCCAAGTTTGAAAATTGACAGGAATGATCTCTGTGACTTGCGTTGACTTTCATTGGTCATCCTTTAACATTTTTTCACTTACAAAAGTTACAATATCGGTCCTCATGGTTTGCGCTGACTTTCACCTTTTTTCCCCCTCTCTCTCTCTCTCTCTCTCTCTCTCTCTCTCTCTCTCTCTCTCTCACTTATAACTCTATTTTTTTTACTAACGCCGATTTTAATTAACTAAAAATTTGGTTTCTTATGTTTTCATCCGTTTTTATATGTTTTCGTCCGTTTTTCTTATGTTTCATACGTTTATTTCATTTTTATCCATTTTCATCCGTTTTTAAATGTTTTCATCTATTTTTATTCGTTTTTTGCCGTTTTTATACGTTTTCATCAATTTTATACGCTTTGTTCGTTGTTCTTACTTTTTTATACGTTTTTATCCGTTTTTCTTACCCTTTTGTTCGCTTTTATACATATTCATCTGTTTTCCTCCGTTTTTATATACTTTCATTTGTTTTTCTTACATTTTCATACGCATTTATACGTTTTTAGCTGTTTTCATCTATTTTATACGCTTTCGTACGTTTTTTAAGTTTCATACGTTCTTGTAGGTTTTCATCCTTTTATACGTTTTCTTCCGTTTTGATTTGCTTTTATCCGTTTTCATGCCTTTTCAGCCGCTTTTATACGCTTTTTTCGTTTTTCTTACATTTTTATACGTTTTTATCCGTTTTTATGCGTTTACTTATGTTTTCATATGAATTCGTATAATCATTTCATGCAACATCCGAAAAAAAATTCGAAAAAAAAAAAATTCAAAATGATTATCGAAAAAATATTTTCTTAAAATATTTCAAAAATAAAATTCTTTTCGAATTTTAAAAAAAAAATTATAACTTTTTTACGAAAATTTATTTCTATTTTTTTTCGAAATATTTTCAATAAAAAAAATTTGAAAAAAAATTATAAATAATTATCGAAAAAAAATTTCTTAAAATATTTAAAACATAAAATTCTTTTCAAATTTTTTTTTAAAATTTTTTTTCGATGAACTTTTTTTTTCGAAATTTGGAAAAAAAAGTTAATTTTCTTTTTAAAAAAATTAAATTCTTTAAAAAAAATTGATTATTTTTGCAATTTTTATTTCTATGACTTTTTTTCCCGAAATTTGAAAAAAAAATTCCGAAAGAATTTTATTTTTTTAATATTTCAAGAAAATATTTTTTTCGATAATTATTTTTAAATTTTTTTTCGATTTTTTTTTGATGTTGCATGAAATGATTATAAATGAAAAAAAGAAACAATGACTAAAGGTAAAAGTCAACGCAAACTATAATGACCATTATTGTAATTTTCTAAGTGAAAAAAAGTCCATGGATGACCTGCGAAAGTCAACGCAAACCACAGGGACCATTCCTGTTAATTTTCAAACTTGAAAAACCTGGTAACCTACTAGTTGCCGGTCATATTACGTACCTTGTTCCAAATTTGAAAATATCTTGCGTACAATGGTAATTTTTAAAGTTTGTTGCGTACATTGGCTGTTTTGAAAAATTATGTTGTGTGTCTTTAGCTTTCACCCAAAAAAATTATACTAGAATTGGAGGGGTGAGCCAGCCCAAGGCAATAGTGCAACGCCAAGTCGACTCGCGACACCAATAACAAGCTATTGCGGTATGTCTTTTCCCACAAAAATAAGATTAATATCAAGTGGGCCAATGGCTCACATATCATATATTAAACTTATAAGAACAGATACTACACTTGATCTTAGCCAAAAGGCCGAGAAAGGTATGCCTTCTATCAACTTGGGCCTTGGTTTATGTAGGCATGATGGACATGCCTAGTTTCTTTGGTAGGCGATGCGGGATAGATACCAGTTACATAGTATTAGTTAACCTATCTACATCGGCTGCTTTATTCAACAAACAACCTCAATGGCTCAGCACTTGAAAGTTCAAATAACCAGACTATGCGCATAACATGCGATTAATTGATTCGCATCCAGGAGACAGATTATTTTGGAATAAAGACGATAGCATTTATGAATATGAGCCAAATCTTTTTGACAATGGCCATGCTTACATGAGATTGATGCAACCATATATCATCAAATTTGTATGAAGAGTGAAAAGCAACCAAAGAGTGCAACTTGAACCGCACCTCTAATTCATGAGAACTGAAAAGCTACACGAAATCAATTATTACTCGAGGGAATGCCATACTATTTACCCATATATTTCATAAGAAAACATTTGATTTTGTTGAGTTAAACAAGAGGTTGAAATAGCCAAAAGATAAGCAAAACAAGCAAAATTTGTTGGATCATTGTTGGACAAACACGGACTGATTATGAACAACTTCAAGTTCTTGGACTATGGTTACCTTCTTACCTTTGGCTTTTAAATAAAATTATCAAATGTATGTTGGAAACACAATGGCCTTTTAGGCTTATATTCGATGAAGAGAGGAACACTTAGAGAACTTTTACAATGGAACTTTTATTACTTAAGCTTTTGCTTCATTACAAATGCATTACACTAACACCTGTATATACTAGTCCATGAAACATTCTAGATCGAGATATTTTCCATGGCTCTCTAGATATTTCTACTAGATATTCTACTACAACTAGCTAGAAACTTCTAGTACATATCATTTACTACAACCTTCTAAACACTTCTATACCATTCTACGACTTTCTAGAAGCTTCCATACCATTCTATGACTTTCTAGAAGCTTCCATACAATTCTACGACTTTCTAGAAGTGTCTTCCATATGTGCTCGGGCTAAATCAAGTTTACAATCCAACACCCCCTTTTAAACTTGATTTACCGACTCCAAGCATCATTCGTTGTCTTGAGAAGTCTTTCTCGTTGAGCGGCTTGGTGAAGATATCTGCAACTTGATCTTCGGACCTCGTATGTATTACTCGAACATCCTTTCTTGCAATGCATTCTCTAACAAAGTGTAAACGAGTGTTGATATGCTTACTTCGATCATGGTAGAATGGATTTTTAGCTAAGTCAATGGCCGACTTGTTATCCACGTAGATCTCAGTCGCATCTTCTGGCTCCATGTTTAGCTCCTTTAGCATACTTCTAAGCCAAATTGCATGACATACACACGATGTTGCAGCTACGTACTCCGCTTCACAACTGGATAAGGTAACAATAGGTTGCTTCTTTGAAGACCATGTAAAGGCATTGTTACCCAGGAAGAACAAAAATCCTGTTGTACTCCTTCCATCGTCTTTATTTCCAGCCCAGTCACTGTCGCTATATCCAACCAGCTTGAAGTCTTCACTTGTTGAGTAAAACATACCATAATCTACGGTACCTTTGATATAACGGAGGATTCTCTTTGCAATCTCCAAATGTTTTGTCGTAGGCTCTTCCATGAAACGACTAATCAATCCAACCGCAGAAAGAATGCCGGGTCTTGTACATGTCAAATAGCGCAGACTTCCAACAAGACTCTTGAATTGAGTTGAGTTTACCATTTCTCCTCCGTCATGCTTAGAAGGCTTTGCCTTATGTTCTATGGGGGTGCCAACGGGATTGCATTATCCATGCCGAACCTCCTTAATATCTCCTTGGCATATCCTTCTTGACTTATGAAAATTCCATCATCCGTCTGCTTTACCTCAATGCCAAGATNGACTAATCAATCCAACCGCAGAAAGAATGCCGGGTCTTGTACATGTCAAATAGCGCAGACTTCCAACAAGACTCTTGAATTGAGTTGAGTTTACCATTTCTCCTCCGTCATGCTTAGAAGGCTTTGCCTTATGTTCTATGGGGGTGCCAACGGGATTGCATTATCCATGCCGAACCTCCTTAATATCTCCTTGGCATATCCTTCTTGACTTATGAAAATTCCATCATCCGTCTGCTTTACCTCAATGCCAAGATAATAAGACATAAGTCCTATGTCTGTCATCTCGAACTCTTTCGTCATTGACTTCTTGAGCTCATCAATCATACTCTGAGAATTCCTGTAAATATCAAATCATCCACGTACAAGCAGACGAGCAGTATACCTCCACTTTCAAATTTCACGTAAAGTGCATATTCACTTAGGCATTTAGTAAAACTATGTTGTTGGAAATACTTGTCAATTCTAGTATTCCAAGCACGTGGTGCCTGCTTTAGACCATATAAGGCCTTTTTCAACCTTAGCACTTTATCTTCATGCCCTTTGGCAACATATCCCTCCGGTTGCTCCACATAAACTTCTTCTTCGAGAAGTCCATTTAGAAATGCAGACTTCACATCCATTTGGTGGATTGTCCACCTATATTGAGCAGCAATAGCAATAATCATTCTAATAGTTTCTAAATGAGAAACAGGAGCAAATACCTCTTCGTAGTCGATCCCGTATTTCTGCTTGTAACCTTTTGCCACAAGTCTTGCCTTGTACTTCTCCACTTCGCCTTTGGCGTTTTTCTTGGCCTTGTATACCCACTTGACTCCAATAGCCTTTTGGCCTTTTGGAAGCCTCGTCAACTCCCACGTATCATTCTTTTCTATTGACTTTATCTCCTCGTCCATGGCTTGTCTCCATTTCTTGCTTTTCATAGCTTCTTCAAAAACTAAAGGTTCACAGTCAGCATATAAACAAAGAAGGGGTATTTCCTCAGTTACCTCGTAGAGCTCGTGCATACTTCTTGTCTTTGGTTCTCCTTCAGTTGAACTTGAAGGTGAGTCTTGGGTTGTAGTTGGACTTTGAGCTTGTTGGACTTCTTCACTTGATTCACTTGTCTCTTCTTCGTCAGTCATAGGAAGAAAGTCATATCTTTCATTTTCCTTAATGCCCCAATCCCATGCTTCTTCTTCATCGAACTCTATGTCTCTACTCACTACTACCTTCCTAGTGATTGGATTATAGAGCTTATAACCTTTTGACTGCTTGTCGTAGCCAACGAACACATACTTCTCACTTCTATCATCAAGCTTGGATCGCCTTTGGCTCAGAACGTGGACATATGCTATGCTTCCAAATACCCTTAGGTGAGAGACAATAGGCTTCATTCCATTCCATGCTGCTTGTAGAGTCTTGTTATCTAAACTCTTTGACGGACACCGGTTCAATAGATATACCGCACAGTCAACCGCTTCGGCCCAAAACTCCTTTGGCATCTTCTTACTTTTCAACATGCTTTGGACCATATTGAGAATGGTTCTATTCTTTCTCTCCACCACTTCATTTTGTTGTGGGGAGTAAGAAGCCGTTAGAAATTTCCGGATCCCATTATCCTCACAAAACTTGTTAAAATCTTTTGATAAAAATTCTCCACCTCTATCGGATCTCATGGATTTAATTTTTAAACCTTTCTCCTTTTCAACCATAGCTTTAAATATCTTAAAAGATTCAAAAGCTTGGGATTTTTCTTTTAGAAAATATACCCAAGTTTTTCTTGAAAAATCATCAATAAAGAGCATAAAGTAAAGATTCTTACCATGAGAGGGTGGAGTAATGGGACCGCACAAATCTGTGTGAATTATTTGTAGAGGCTCCTTAGCTCTTGATGTCGCTTCTTTCGGGAACGAACTCCTAGCATGCTTCCCAAGAAGGCATCCTTCACACACTTGATTGGGATGATCAATTTGATCTAACCCTTTCACCATTCCCTTTGAGGATAATAATTTTAAGTCACCAAAGTTTAAGTGCCCGTACCTCATGTGCCAAAGCCATGAATGATTCTTCAAACAAATCTTTAAGCACTTAGCTTCATCATGTTGAATGCTTAAAAGGAACATTCGGTTTTTATTCATAGGCACTTTTGCTATGAGCTTTCCTTCAGGATTTCTTATTGTGACACTACGATCTTTGAAATGAATATCGTAGTTTTTCTCTAAAAGTTTTCCCATACTTAAAATGTTACTTTTAAGATTGGGCACATTATATACATCTGAAATATGTTGGTGACTTCCATCTTTAGCTCGGATAAGTATCTTACCTTTTCCTTTCACCTGTGCCTTTGATTCGTCTCTAAAGGTGACGTTACCTTTACTTTCCTCCATCTCCACGAACAAGTCTTCTTCACCCGTCATATGGTTACTTGTAGCATAATCTATATGCCATGGCTCTATCCTCTCTTCTTGTTCGTCATGCCTTGCCATTAGCAAGATAAGCTCATCTTTGTCTTCTACCTCCACAAGATTAGCTTTTTCTTCCACTTGTCTTGAGCTACAACATTCATTGGCATAATGACCATATTTGCGACAATTGTAACATTGTATATGGGGCTTACCTCCTCTTTGAAATTGAAAGCCTCTCCCACGACCTCTTCGATATGAAGACCGTTGGTTTTCATCTTCTTTGTTGACATCTTCTCTTTCTCTTCCTCGTCCTCGGCCTTGGAAACCACCACGACCTCGAAAAGTACCACGTCCTCGTCCTTGCTCCTTTCCATGTAGAAAGTTTTTTTCTCTTTCTTTGAAAGAGACCTTTGAATATAAAGCTTGCTCTAAGGGTTCTTTTCCCCTTCTTTCCTTCAACTTCTCTTCATGGGCTTGTAAAGATCCCATGAGTTGATCAATGGTCATAGAGTCTATGTCTTTTGACTCCTCTATGGCCACAACAATGTAATCAAAGCTTGGTGGCAAAGAGCGAAGAATCTTTTCTATCACCCTTGTGTCGCTCAAGCTTTCACCATTTCTCTTCATTTCATTTGAAATGGTTAAGACACGAGTGAAATAATCCGAAATGGTTTCGAATTCCTCCATTTGGAGCTTTTTGAACTCTCCTCTAAAAGTTTGAAGACGTACCTTTTTTACCTTGTTATTTCCTTTGAAAGCATTTTGAAGGATCTCCCACGCTTCCTTAGAAGTGGTTGCATTTGCAACTTTCTCAAACATCGCATCATCAAGACATTGATAGATGAGTGTAAGAGCACTTTGATCCTTCTTTCTTGCCTTTTGCAAATTCACCCTTTGGGCGGCATTCAATGAACTTTCATCATCAATTTTCTCAAAACCTTTTTCGACTATCTCCCACACATCGTGTGAGCCGAGTAACGCCTTCATTCGAATGCCCCAACTACCATAGTTATATTTGGTAAGACGAGGAAATTGGAACAAGTTCATTGCACCTGACATCTCGATCTTCTAGCTCTGATACCATTTTGTTGGAAACACAATGGCCTTTTAGGCTTATATTCGATGAATAGAGGAACACTTAGAGAACTTTTACAATGGAACTTTTATTACTTAAGCTTTTGCTTCATTACAAATGCATTACACTAACACCTATATATACTAGTCCATGGAACATTCTAGATCGAGATATTTTCCATGGCCCTCTAGATATTTCTAATAGATATTCTACTACAACTAGCTAGAAACTTCTAGTACATACATCTACTACAACCTTCTAAACACTTCTATACCATTCTACGACTTTCTAGAAGCTTCCATAACATTCTATGACTTTCTAGAAGCTTCCATACTATTCTACGACTTTCTAGAAGTGTCTTCCATATGTGCTCAGCTAAATCAAGTTTACAATCCAACAATGTATGTATGTACAAATACCGCAAGAAATAGGCAACAGTAAGAAGAGCAGTAAATCACCATTATAAAACAGATGATGTTTATTTTATTAAATTCAACCACAATCTTGCAGCTACTAATTCTAGATAAACTTAACCAACAGAACTTTATGTACATTGTTCCTTCCACTAAAACCACATCATGATGAAATAAAAAGGTTCACACTTGTCGCATATGTTTTTTGGTTCTACCAACGCTGTTCGCGTTATCGATTGAAATCTTCAAATGCTGAAACACTCGCATAACGTATAGAAGATAAAAACGATATTCGCAAGGCTAACAATATCGTTTATGGTGTAGAAATAAATGGGTGCTTACGTGACATAGGTTTATGAATATTGTTGTAATATCTATCACACTTCAAAGTCAGGATTATGGTGTAGTTTTTGCAATGATCAGGTTTCTTTTTTAGTAGCGCATCCCCTAATTTTCCCCATAATGTCACTCTCACCGTGCGTCTTCCGTTTGAGGTAAAAAAAATGTTTATTTCTGTGTGTACTTTGAAATCGAAACCACAAAGGGCTGGCTCATACATGTAGTTATACAAAGAATACATTACCTCTCATTTGTAAGGTTAAAATCAAGGGTCTTTGACCCGGTCCTCGGCTGTGCGGATTTGTCGAGAGTTGTAACTAACCAATAACGTCTGCATGAAATAAACCGTACATATCTAGCAATCAATATTTACGTAACTGTAACACATGATTTTTTTTCAAAGGAAAGCTGATGAGGTGAAAAGTGTACCCATTTTAGGGGGTCATTTAAGCCCTTGATAATATGATCAAATATTGCCCTAAATCGTTCCTTTTGTCATTTTAGGTACTTTTGAGAAGAATTCTGGAAAACACCTCATTTTGGACATTTTTGGAGCATAAAGTGAAGAAAACGACAAAGTCTCAAAAGAATGCTGGAAATCCTTCCTGACGACATCAGAGTCACAAGGCGACGCCGTCAGCCAACCAAGACAAAGGAGTGGATTCTGACTATACGTGACGCCCTAAGAAGAAAATGTGAAAATAATACCTGACGGCGTCAGGTGTTATGGATCCTAGGCCGTCAGTGTTAAGTTAAGAGAGACGGCCAAGCTCAGTTTATACGTGATGGCGTCAGAGATGGATCTAGGTGATCCGAGAACCCTAATAGCGGCGAGCTGACGGCGTCAGAGCCATAACCTGACGCCGTCAGAATGTATATTCTATATATACTTTTCTATTTTTCGTTCATTAGTGTGCAACTTTTGGAACAACCCTAGACGATTTTATCACTTTTTCAAGGGTTTTTCACCTTGATCTTCCATGTTCAATTAAAGATAAGTCTCCCTTCAATTATCAATATGTCTATGTGTTGGTTAATATATCTTATGCTTGTCTTTCAATTAACATGCTAGCTAGATTTATCTTGGTTTGCTTAGATCTAATGAAACCTAATATGATTATTGGTTTTTGGTTGTTTAATTGTATGGATGATTTTTTCGCTGTTAGCTTAAGAAAACTGCTAACCTCCTAATCGTAACTTGCTTGAACATCTTAAGAAACATGAACCATGCGTACTAGATTAAGGTTGTATTTAATGCATGAGCGAATTCAATGATCCCATGTTAGGAGCTTCTTAGCCGCTCGACATGAGTGAAGTAGTGAGCTTAGAGATGGGAAGTACGTACGCCAACCCACGAATGGTATTAAGGAATACACCCGTCATCCACGCAATAATACACACTAACAACCGTAAAAGATAGGAGTAAGGAAATCTAAGTAAACACACTTGTCTCCATATAAGTTTTCACGACCACTGTTTTAGTTATTTTTATTATTTGCATAGTAGTTTTTGGGTTAGTTGGCTAGCAACTAATCGCCACTCTTCAAACCCGAGATTTTACTTGCTTTATAAAAATAAAAAAACAAAAATAATCTTCCCTCACCCTAGACCTATTAGAGTAGTTTTCATACCTAACGAACACTATTCCCTGTGGAGAACGATCAATCCCCCGTACTACACCCTATACTACATCGGTCACGGTACACTGTTTGGTGGGGTTGTAGCCTCTTGAGATCCTCGAGAGTAAAACCTGTTGTAAGGTTGCAAACCACGCATCAGTTTTTGGCGCCGCTGCCGGGGAATGTTATTGTTTAGGTTGAATTTTATTTTATTAGTGCTTACTCACAGTTCTCTTAGTGAGATTTTTATTTTATTTTCTAGGATCTTCTTTAGTCTATCTATTTTTCTTTGTGTTTTGTCG
>LBNU01016235.1:33272-46200 GCA_014162995.1 Artemisia annua
GAGCGGGAGACAAGTGGTACACTTTCAAACCCGATCCAAACCCTTACGGTGATTCCTACAACCCATCTTGGAAAAATCACCCAAACCTTAGGTGGAAGTCAAACCAGAACATGCCCCAAAACAATTCTTCCAACCCACCTAATCGTTTTCAACCCAACGGTTCAAACTCGAACTGTACCTTCAACAACAATCCTTCCAATAACTATGGTAGTACCAATAACTTTGAAGGATTGATGTCCAATTTTATGGCATCTCAAGAAGCTCGTATAGCTAAATTCACATCCGAATTTAATCAACAACAAGTAGAGATGACCAATAAGATTGACAACTTATTGAAGGCCCCTCAACAACCAAGTGCTATCACCTCCACATAAGGACGCTAGGAACACTAATAGTGGACCCCAAATCAAGGACCCTTCTTCATCCAAACAAGTCCACTTTGTTAAGGTTGTCACTATTAAGCCAATCCCTAAGAATGAAATAGATAGGAGCATAAGGAGGAAGTTCGGAAAAATAAGTATGAGGTTAAGGAAGTAGAGGTTGATAAGGAAGCTAAGGTAAGTGGAGTAGAAGAAGTAGATGATGAAGAGGACTACTTCAATAGGTTGCCCACCAAGGAAGAACGTGCATACCATAAGGATCTATGCGATGACCCCGAGACACCATACTTTCTAGGTAACCCAATCATCAAAACCGGCGACCCTACCAACCTTAACATACCATGCAATATAGGTCACTTGCATGTTTGGAAAGCTTAAATAGATCTTAAGTCTCCCATAAACATCATGACTAGAGCCCACTACAATCTTATAATGAAAAAGTGTAATGACCAAGAATAATTATTCAGGAGGTCGGGGATGCTCGAAATAAAGGTTAAACATGGTATATTAGATTAAAGAATTGGGGGAAGATGTGTGTGTTTTCTAGAGAGAGAAAGGGAAAACACACACACCTCCTTATTACAAATGAGACATCCACCTCTCCTAGTTGCAACTAGGAGAGTATTTATACTACTAATCACAAAAACTATGTCCTAATGTCAGAACAAGTCCTTGTGATATGATACTATTGCAATTTCCACATATAACATTATTTTCAAGGCTAACAATCTCTCCCCAAAGTAATGTTATATGGGAATTGCTTACAATGTTCCCTACAAGCACAATTAAGTAAAATACAATACAAAACATAAGGACAGCAGCTCCGAGAGTGGTCTTCAAGCACCATAGCTTCACTTATACATCTGAGTCTTCTCGGCTGCCATCACTTTGACTTGTAGAGGAACAATGTGAGCGAATCTAATTAGGGATTAATAATGACCATTACAATACACTCTCCCCTAATTAGTGCTCTCCCCCAAACTGACAACATCTCTGATGAATGCCCTAACTCTGAAGAAGTCTTTTATGATAAACACATGCGAACCGTCTTTAGTCTTCAAACATGCAGCGGAATATGTAAAACGACTGTAGACTCGACCTTCTTCAAGATTTTCTGTTCGGGGGTACAACGTATCAACATCTTCATCTTCACCAAATGCATTCCAGCTATCTTATAAATCAGTCCATAACGTACACATGTAATTAACAAAGTTAGAAACGGTTCAGCCTGGTCACATGGACCTTTAGTACTTCATAAAGTACATATTTAGTTCACATTTCTCTCCCCTGATGATTGCGATCTCATCGAAATCAGCATACCAATGTGTATATGTAGTTGTAACCGGAAGCACCTTTAGCATAGACCATACTCAGCACGTGTGAAGATGTCGATAATCCCAATCTACTAACGATACCATTTGAAATTGTCTAACTCTTTATCAACCTCTGAATCAACAACGACGGCTATTTCCATTAACCCCAAAAGGAAAAACTCAATATGACGAACTTGAGAATGAAGTAAGATTCCCCAGACTTATGACTTAAGCTTGTGGTTCCGGTAGTAACTAAGAACGGTGTAGAGAGTTCGTAAACCATTGAATCCCTAAGTACTCAATACTCTTCATCCAACCAACCAACAAGTATGAGACGTAACACCTCTTGATTATCCACAGCTAAGTGTGACACTGAGCACTACAACGTAACTCCTTTAAGTGATAGTTAACTAAGTCTTCGTCCGTCCACCCCTTGACCTATGAAAACTAGATAAACCAAGTCTTCGTCACCATGTATGTAACCCTAGGTTAACATATATGTATGTGCCCAACAAGTATCTTCGAAAGTCATGCATCCAACCAACCCCTAGACTTTGAGATAAATAAGTACGCATCCGTAAAACTTCACTTCAAGCCCAAATAGATAATAAAGAATTCTCCTTGTATTCACAAACTTCTTATATTAGCCATCGTCATAGTATTATGATTCTTGATCAGGATCGTTTTAAGCAAAACGTGGTTTGGTTTGAGGTGTGATATATTGGTATTTATGTAATGAAACAAATAAATGAATCATGTTCTGTATAAGGTGTACCAATGATATCATGGAGTGGGTGAGGTGATATATTGGTATTTGTGTAATGAAACAAGTTAATGAATCATGTTCTGTATAAAGTCTACCAATGATATCAACGTATTGGATGAGGTGATATTAGGATTTAGGTTTAGGTAGTAAGGTTGTGATAAAATTTCGGCAGAGTTTCGTTTAGGTAAGTTCAAGTGAAATCCTTACTCGATGAACGATAAGGTTGAACCAGCCTAACTCGGCAAAACATACGCACTACAAAACATGAAACTCGTACACGAAATACCATACTTGCAAGCCATACCGCAGGAATGTAACCAATACTCGCAAGAGATGACCCAAACTCGCAAGAACTAAACCATATTCGCAAACTATATTCCATACTCGCTAGAATCTGAGCCAAACTCGCTAAACCCATCGATACTCGCTAAACTTTGATCATACTCGCTAAAGGCTGACCAAACTCGCTGAGCATACTCGCTAATCCAATCTCCATACTCGCTAAGAAAAAAATATAGCCCATACTTGCTAGATAAAAGCTCATACTCGCTAACTTCTTCAAACTCGCTAGGTGCAGGAGAATACTCGCTAAATTCATGGCTGAAACTCGCTAAAGAATTCTCATACTCGCTAAGATGAGATTGATACTCGCAGAGAAGATTTGAAACTCGCTAAGTATAAAATCTCATACTCGCTAAAGAATTCTCATACTCGCTAAGTTTCTTCCATACTCGCTAAAATTTCTAGCCATACTCGCTAGATTTTTTCTCATACTCGCTAAAAGCTTAGCCAAACTCGCTAAGAAAATTCCATACTCGCTAAGAACTGAGTCATACTCGCTAGGAATTTCCAAACTCGCTAAACTAGGGCTAATAACGTACGACCAGCCACAAAAACCCACGAGTACCCACGAATAGCCATGAAAATCACCATAAAAACCCAAAAACCAAATCACACGAACTCCTAGTAGCCTATACGAAAGATCTAGATGAGACCCAAGATGTAAACACCCACGAATCTAACCAAACCAATCGAATAGCTTCAAAAACCACCCAAAAACACCACGAATCGCCCCTGGTTAGCTCTTGATATCAATTGTAATGACCAAGAATAATTATTCAGGAGGTCGAGGATGCTCGAAATAAAGGTTAAACATGGTATATTAGATTAAAGAATTGGGGGAAGATGTGTGTGTTTTCTAGAGAGAGAAAGGGAAAACACACACACCTCCTTATTACAAATGAGACATCCACCTCTCCTAGTTGCAACTAGGAGAGTATTTATACTACTAATCACAAAAACTATGTCCTAATGTCAGAACAAGTCCTTGTGATATGATACTATTGCAATTTCCACATATAACATTATTTTCAAGGCTAACAAAAAGCAACTGGGACTTAGGACATTTCCTAGCACGGGGTGGGTGAGCAATTTTGTAGGTAGAGTTAGGGGACTACATGTCTACATAGGGAATTTCACCTATATCGCCGACTTTGTGATTGTTGAGGACATTCGCCCGGTAATAGATGCATGCTTAACTCAAGTAGTTTTTGGAAAGCCGTTTGTTGAGGCCTCTAAGATGAACTATGACCCATCTCTAGGGATAGTTAGGTTCAAGGACGAGACCGATGATGTAGCTTACCAAATGCCTTATAAGATAGAGCAATACCGACTTTTGTCAAACCTTGAGAAGGAGCACAAGCAAGCGGTCTACTATAGGAATGATAAGGATAGAAGTAGAGGAGTGGACTATGTCATGAGTAGAATATTTGGGTTTTACAAAGAATGCTTGCAACTAGGTCCGGAATATTAGAATAAGTCAGAGGATGACCTAGAGGACGTGACCAGCGATGGAGTCAGGTAATGTACGTGACTTTGAGTCTAGCTACAAGACTCGTTAATAAAGAAAAGCGCTTCTTGGGAGGCAACCCAAGCTTTGTGTTTATTTGTTTGTTTGTTTGATTTTATTTGTTTCCGTATGTATGTTATTTTTCTTGTTATTGATTCATGCTTAAAAAAAACTAACTTGTGAAAATTCTTTATTTTGTTTTTAACTTCGTCTTAACTACATATAAAGGTATTCTGCAAAAGATAAGTGTAAGGGAAATCTAAATCGGTTTATAAGAACGAATGAACATGAATCATAACAACGTAAATTAACATGCATATTAGTACTTGTTTGAGTCAAATGCTTGTATCGAGTCATAATGATGTTTTTGCAGGAATTCCAGGAAGTAAGGTATAGTTTTTCCAAAAATTTTCCGGAAATTTAACATGAGAATTCTGTCAGATCATTTCTGATGGCGTCAGGCAGTAATTTTCTGAAATTTTTTGAAAGTTTTATTTTTCTTCCGGAATCATAAAAAGTTTTGTTAATTCTCTAACTTATAATCTTCAGGAATTCTGCAAAAACATTCATTCCACAAGCATTATATCCTATTATAGATTATACCGCCGATTTTACGCGAGGTTCGCCTTTATTGTTTTTCAGGTTAACAGGTTATTTTGGACAAGGAGATGATTTATATTTTGGAAGGGAAGCTTTGAGCGTTCATCTTTCTTGGAAGAAGATCTAACCATGTTACCTCACTATCCACACCAAACGAATCAGGGGAGTATTTGTTTATTCTTTCATTTTCATTACTTTTACACCTTTTATGTGAACATTGGGGACAATGTTCGGTTTAAGTGTAGGGGGGGGGGTAAATGAAGACACCTTAGAGAATGCAATTGCGCTTGATTTTTATTTGTTTGATAGTAAATTTGTAATAAAACCGAGAGAAATATTTGTTAGGGCAATTTTAGCGCCAATTTAAAATTTTTACAACATTTAGAAGTGAAACTTTGGTCCTAATAAGCGTCTCATGGATAGGAAATTATATGACTAGCACAAAAAACTGTACCACTAAAAAAATTTTCCACCCCAAATATGTGAGGTTCGCCCCTAGAATTGGTAGGAAAAGCATTTATGCTATGATGTGTGTACCGGTAGCACTTAGATTCTAGAACTTGCGTTAGGACCATCTCAAATCCACAAGTGAGACTACATTCGTGTAGTTAGATCTACTACATGATAAGAGGCATTAGGATTAACCCCTTGTTTTACACCCGTGTTTTTGTTATAATTACGTTGGCTACATTGGTCAAGTAATTCTCCCACACCCTTTGCGTTGTACCCATTTTTGGTACACGATACCCCTAGTACACCCCTCAGAGCCTATCTTTTCGTTTCGACCTTTGAGCATCTTACTCAAAGTGAGAATTTGTTACACCCCACTTAAATGTACACCCAAATCGCCTTAGCCCACCTTGTATGCACTCATCTTTAGTGCATTATTGTGACAACATTTGTGTTAAACCCTTTGTTAATTATCTAATTGATTACATGGTTGCTAAGTCGAGTCATATCTTGTACATATTGTTTTGGGACGATTGGGACTCATGGGTAAAGTACTAGTTTAATGGAGTAATGGGGAAGAACATCATTATTACCCCCATATGTGCTAAATATTTTAAAAAGTACTCCAAGTGTTTCGATTATCTTAATTCGAGTCATTAGATTAGTTATTTGTAAAGTATGTAAAAGTTCAAGTGTAAGGGGAGAACCGAGGCCCCTATGATGTATTATTTTGGATGGTAGGGCAAGAGTGTATGCAAAAAAAATCAAAAAAAATAAATAAAAAAAAATAAAAATAAAAAAAAAAAAAATGAGAAAAAGAGAAGTAGAAAAAACATACGGACTACCATCCCGTTTCTTTTTATGTTTGTTTATGTTTTTGTTATTTCGTTTTTAGCTTAAGTTGAGTTGAGTCTTGGCTTAGCAACATTGTATAGTACATGTATTTGATCATGATAATTAACTTGCCACCAGTAAAATACCCTTTATTCTAACCAAACCGTGTTTATCATATCCCTACACCTTACATTACAACCTTTTAGAAAGCCCTCTTTGATAGTTTATCTTAGGTGCTTACGCCTAATGGAGGAGTAATTGATCCTCTCCCAAGCCTATGGTAATCTATTTGCTATGACAGGTAGTGAGTGATTTTATTCCATTTCAAATGTAGTTGTATAGGTTTATAACACCCGAGAGATGAGAGTATCCAAACACTATTTGTGAGGAGCTAGTGTATGATTTCCATGCTTATTATGATTAGGGTCGAGTAACTATTTGTTGTAATTACTTTTATACTAGTGTTAAATGACCCCTAACTCATGTTTTGATTGGAATAAAAGCCTATTTGCTTGAGGACAAGCAAATCTCAAGTGTAAGGGTATTTGATGAGGTGAAAAGTGTACCAATTTTAGGGGGTCATTTAAGCCCTAATTCGTGATAATATGATCAAATATTGCCCTAAATCGTTCCTTTTGTCATTTTAGGTACTTTTGAGAAGAATTCTGGAAAACACCTCATTTTGGACGTTTTTGGAGCATAAAGTGAAGAAAACGACAAAGTCTCAAAAGAATGCTGGAAATCCTTTCTGACGGCGTCAGAGTCACAAGGTGACGCCGTCAGCCAACCAAGACAAAGGAGTGGATTCTGACTATACGTGACGCCCTAAGAAGAAAATGTGAAAATAATACCTGACGGCGTCAGGTGTTATGGATCCTAGGCCATCAGGTGTTAAGTTAAAGAGAGACGGCCCAGCTCAGTTTTGTACGTGACGGCGTCAGAGATGGATCTAGGTGATCCGAGAACCCTAATGGCGGCGAGCTGACGGCGTCAGAGCCTATAACCTGACGCCGTCAGAATGTATTTTCTATATATACTTTTCTATTTTTCATTCATTAGTGTGCAACTTTTTGGGAACAAACCCTAGACGATTTTATCAGCTTTTTCAAGGGTTTTTCACCCTTGATTCTTCCATGTTCAATTAAAGATAAGTCTCCCTTCAAATTAATCAATATGTCTATGTGTTGGTTAATTATATCTTATGCTTGTCTTTCAATTAACATGCTAGGCTAGATTTATCTTGTGTTTGCTTAGATCTAATGAAACCTAACTATTGATTATTGGTTGTTGGTGTGTTATTAATTGTATTGGATGATTGTTTATCGATGTTAGGCTTAAGAAAACTGGCTAACCTCCTATACGGTAACTTGCTTGAACGTCTTAAGAAACATGAACCAATGCGTACTAGGTTATTATGGTTGTATTTAATGCATGAGCGAATTCTAATGATCCCATGTTAGGAGCTTCTTAGCCGGCTCGACATAGGAGTGAAGTAGGAGCTTATAGAGTTGGGGAAGTACGTACGCCACCCCACGAATGGTATTAAGGAATACACCCGTCATCCACGCAATTAATACACACTAACCAACCGGTAAAAGATAGTTAGGGAGTAAGGAAATCTAAGTAAACACACTTGTCTCCATATAAGTTTCACAACCACTTAGTTTTAGTTATTTTATTTTATTTGCAATAGTAGTTTTTGGGTTAGTTGGCTAGCAACTAATTCCGCCCACTCCTTCAAACCCGAGATTTTACTTGCTTTCATAAAATATAAAAAATACAAAAAATAATCTTCCCTCACCCTTAGACCTATTAGAGTAGTTTTTCATACCTAACGAACACTATTCCCTGTGGAGAACGATCAATCCCCTGTACTTACCACTACACTATACTAAATCGGTCAGGTACACTGCCTGGTGGGGTTGTAAGCCTCTTGAGATCTCTCGAGAGGTAAAACCTGTTGTAAGGTTGCAAAACCACGCATCAAAAGCATTGTTTACCAAAGAGATACTTTTCTTTCTGTAAGTTGGATGTTCTCAAAGTCCATAAGCTGAAAGGGATTCGCCGACGTGGGTGCGTGGCTGACCTTTTGCTGTTTTCATACTCTTGGGATGAGTTTGTGTCCAGGTATTATTGAGTAGCAGTATTGTTTTGAAACTGTGACTGGTGTGTAATTTATAGGAACCAATGTACATGGTAGATAAAGCACATTCAATGATGTGGAGATGAAAGGAACATCAGTTTAGGAAGATGGAATGCAAGAAATCTTGAGATTGTCTTAAAGCCAGTCATCATAAATGAGGCTTTACACCTTCACATCGTTTTTTTATTTCTTGGGTTTAATGTATGAGTATTAAGAGTGGACTTTAATGAGTATTCATATATTTATGCAATTTAAGAGCTCTTAGAAGCTTTGAAAGAAGCTTACTTGGTTAGCTTAATCTCATCATAATAGAGTTGTCAAGCTCAAACCATTAATTCACATGTTCAATTAATGCTCAACTTGCAACTCATTCTTTTATATAGTTTTTTATATAGTTAGATTAGATGTGATAAGTTTGTTCCTTAAGTATATATATTTTTAACTGTGTTATGGTTGTATTGCTGTGTCAAAGGCTGAAGTAAACCTATGAGCATTATGCTTTAGTTTTCTAGCACAAGAGTTTGTACCCAGTTGATATGAACAACTTTTGGCAAGGTTATTTATAAATTTTAATTGCTGTTCTGATTGCAACCAAAATCAAACAACAAGACACAAAATATGATTAACGATTTTATGTTGGAAAAAGAGGATCAACAGAAAGATCTCATAGGCACACTTAAGAGACTGATGAGAAGTGATAGCGATGTCTCAATCATCTATGATGTACCTTCAAGTGACAATTTTAAAAGGTGCTGTTTGGGTGATAATTTGAAATTGTATTCCCACTACTCCATAATTCACGTCTCTTTTTGACCGAAAAGGTTGCAAGACCAGTGGACTTTTCTTAAAAAACAATTCTAATACTTTGTTACCGTTATGTTATAGATGCATGAAATAACACTATCCTTCTTCCTTAATAGTTAACGAATGTGTTAATTCCTTGTAGGAACTGGACGCTTTACAAGGAAGACCTACCTTCGTGTTCCATAGTACGTCATGAAAACCTCGGTGGTTCTTGCTGGGTTGTTAGAGCCTTTTATGCAATCATGCATTTTCCATTGAGGTAAGTCATTTGCACTTCTGCACTTCCAGAGGTAAAACGTGTTCTCATGAATTAATATTCTGTCCCGTCAAACATTGTTTTCAATTTGTTTGCTGAAGGTACTCAAGAAGCTCTCTTTTATCTTTACCCCTCCAATTTTCCCTCTCACGTGAAAGGAGATATAGAAAGAAAATGAAAAAAAAGTTGAATCCCACATCGGTCAAGCAAGAAACATATTGCATGGTTATATACTCTGATGATTTCTATGCATCTACCTGATGTCGATAGATGTTGTTCCTTGAGGTATTAATGGGTACCAGTAAGTATTTTTCCCCTTCTACTTTGTGCCTTCGAGATATGGGTGTAGTGAGAGGCAACGCCAACATTACATGGTTAGGTAACCCCCACCCACGCAAGGAGATTATTTTTTGGTTTTTTTCTTTTTAAATTGATTTTTTGTATTTTAATTGAGTATAGTGAAACTCAAGAGTGAGGTTTTAGCATGAGTGATCAGTGAGACGTTTTTTTTGATGTGTGAGTGATACGAAAAGTGAACTATGAAAATGGTAATGTGCATGACGTCACACCACCTTTTGGGTTTGGCTTGAGCCACCACACCCAACCCTCTTAGCAATACAATTCATATAATCTATTCTTATTATCTTCTGACGATGACGGAATAATGCTAAAAGTGACTAGATGCATAACTTTCAGCCGTTGTAGTTCATGTTTTGGAGCCTCTTGAATCTAAAGGCAAATCGGGGGTCCCACCATCGGCTGAAAATGGTTTCACAAGCACCGTGCCTGCTACACCACCAGCTCTGGTTCAGTCTCGGAACAATCTACCCAAAGATGACCAAATTCTCTCCAGGAACTTAAATACTTCCTTACTGTGCAGATCCAATCTAGTCGCCGAGTAGGTATGTTATGATGTGTTTTTGAATGGTTGGTGCGGTGCGGTTTGTTTTTAAGTGTAGGAAAATTGTAAGTTAGTTGATAATATGACTTGGTCTAACTTGTTATGTAAGATGATGTGAAGGGTAATGCCAACAGTCTCGTGTTATTTCTCAAACCTGTTAGATTGAAACTGAAAATTGGTTTCATATTTTTAATCATTTTGATGTTATTCTAAGATTGTGTGACATTATTTGTTCAAAACCATTTATTTCCCATGCGACCGTTTGTCTAGATTTGACTCATGTACCGGACACGAAACTAGCATAACAAATACAGTACATAAAGAATACATTGTAACTTGGGCAAGGGGCCGCGCAAACGCATGCTCCTGCTAACACAAATTATGAAGTAGGTTCAACCAACTTGGGCCAACCTTTGACTGGTGCCTCTCCGTTAGGTTCAACACAAATGATGAAGTAACACATGTTATAGGGTGTTGTAAGAAATCTTGATTGTTGATCACTAGTAATTTACTTATACCCATCATTAATTTATAGCTTAACTTAAACGCCAGTTTCTATTTCAGGATTTAATGTCCAAGGTGGTAGTTTCGTTCTTAGCTTTTCTAGTCATGATTCCCCAACACCACAAAATTACTAAAACAAGATCAGTGTTTAGTTTCATATGTAAAACTAATAAAGCGATTGTGTTATATTTCGATAGAGAAATTAATGTTTTATAAAACCTTAGATATGTAAAAAGATTACTTGTTTTAAAATATGTGATGGTGAAAATTATACAGTCAAGTTAGTCAAAAAATGAGAACTAGCTAAGTGAACTAGTGAAGTTTTGTATCTATACTCAAAAGAGATTTTTTTTTTTTTTTTTTCTTGGCATCCCACATCGACTACTGTGGAAAATGTTTGCCACAATGAATGGCTATAAAAGGGACCCCAACATTACAAGTTAATCATTGGATGTTTCTATCTTTTCGATTGATATGGCTGAATTTTTTGGTTCAGTTTGCATTACCACTACAACGGCTTGATTGAAAAATGCGGCTTAGTTTGAAAATTAAGCTATTGCGGCATAGTTTAAACTGTTGTGATGGTATTGTGGACTGAACCATATAAAATTCTAAAAATAAGTTCAAAGTTTAGATAAATGTTCTGAAATAAATGTTGGCAAAATGAAAAATTATATTGCTTCAATTCTAACTTGTTTTACTTTAATTAGCTTTGATTAAAAAATAACATACCAATTTTGTTCTTTAGGTTTAGGGTTAATTGCCTATACTTGTCACTTTTTGTTATTGTGCGTACTGAACTTTTATTTTTCTTATTGTGTGTACTAAACTTTCAAATTTCGATTATTGTGTGTATTTTGTGACTATTTTACCCTTGCTTTTTTTCAAATTTTGAAGGGTAAAATGGTCATTTTGCATGGATGAATAGTCGCAAAATACACACAATAATCGAAATTTGAAAGTTCAGTACACACAACAAGAAAAAAATAAGTTCAATAAACACAATAACAAAAAGTGGCAAATATGATACATTTTCAAGTAATTAATCCTTAGGTTTATGATATCTGTTTCAATTTGTAGTTCCATTTTTGGCATTACTGAATATCCGAAATACATAATAAAAAAGTTCAACGATATGCAGAAATGTCGAATCCCTATGTGTCCATCAACTAGTTTGTTCCAGTTTTGTTCATCTGGGTGTCGAAACTACCTATTGATGTCACATTAAAGCACAAGACAATGATCCATTGTGCACGTCCACGACAATCAATATACATTTGGTGAGGTCTATCATGCCTTGCACACTGATGCAAAGCCTGATATGGCGAATGACAAGCTATTGTGACAACTTGGTATACTGAGAAAAGTCATGACTCGCATATCATAACAACTTGGTATACTTCATCTTAAATCCAAGGCAGAAAAATATTCAGCTTTTATTTCGTTGCCAACATATCGATAATGAGTACACTTGTTTCGTTTTCTTTTCCAAAACAGATTATATCCTAAAATAACATACACAAGGTTAGTATAGTGGTAACTGATTTTGACCTTGTTTGCCTTGACTTTTTGTTAACTAGTATTTGTGTCAAAAAGCGGATAATCTACAATGCATAAAACATTTAGTGACCAAAGCTTGGAGCAAAGACTTGAGCTTGTAAGAGATAATAATGTGTTTATTGATTCTTGAATGCCTTCAATGTCCAGAGATATGCACTACATATATAGCCTATCACATTTATCTATTTTGGGTAGATTGGTAATCACCGATAAATGCATCCTTATCACTAGCTAATCACAAACAACTAATATACAGCTAACACTTCCCCGCAGTTCGAGTGGCGAAATCGCGAAAGCTCGGACTGAAGTAGTAAACTAGAAAAGAAAAGACAAACAAAACATTAACATAATAAAAAGAACATAACTTGAGCGAAACTCTTCAAACATCAGCAGCACAACCGAAGAAGACAAATAACAGGCTCGTGACCTAAAGCACGAACAACACAATAATAATGTGTGGATTTGTGACCTTAGCACAAATCACCAACACACATGTTCGTGACCTAAAGCACGAACAACACAATAATAATGTGTGGATTTGTGACCTTAGCACAAATCACCAACACAA
>LBNU01016235.1:46910-65631 GCA_014162995.1 Artemisia annua
GGTATACTTCATCTTAAATCCAAGGCAGAAAAATATTCAGCTTTTATTTCGTTGCCAACATATCGATAATGAGTACACTTGTTTCGTTTTCTTTTCCAAAACAGATTATATCCTAAAATAACATACACAAGGTTAGTATAGTGGTAACTGATTTTGACCTTGTTTGCCTTGACTTTTTGTTAACTAGTATTTGTGTCAAAAAGCGGATAATCTACAATGCATAAAACATTTAGTGACCAAAGCTTGGAGCAAAGCTTGAGCTTTACCAAGTCTTTGTAGAAAAGCTTTTCAAAAAGCTTTGGTTGCAACTTGCAATGCAAAAAACTCTTTAAAATAGGGTTGAGCATGGAAGGTTCAAAATCGAACCGGACCAACAAAACCGACGAAACCGACAAAAACCGAGCCGACCCGACAGCCCGTCGTTTCGGTTTCGGTTTAAATTTTTCATGATTTTCGGTTTCGGGTCGGTTCGGTTCAGGCAAAAACCACAACAAATCACGCAAACACAAATGAACCGAACCGAACCTACGGACCCGACACAAAACCGAACCAAACCGACCATATTCGGTTCGGTTTTGGTTTACGTTTTTCACGATTTTTGGTTTTCGGTTTTGTCGGGTCGGGTCAGGTCGGGTCGGTTTTAGACCGATGCTCAGCCCTACTTTAAAAAGACTTCTTAGAATAGTAAAAAGCTTTCTATCACTTGACCCATTGTGGATGGTCAAGCCTTAGGCAAATCATAAGAAGAACATCAACATATATATAGACAACTATCATTAACTTTTAATTAAGTTTATTAATTGTCATGACATGACACATCATAACATAATAAAACTTTTCATTATATTATGAACTTAATTCCATCGAGACTTGTATAACAACCATTTAGATGAAAATAAGGAGGCCAACTTTTGATTGTTTCTTATTCAACTTCCTACGTACATGATTTTATAATGGCCAATTGATCATGTTTCATGCTTTTCTTAAACAAAAGACTTACCTTCGTGTTCCATAGTCATGAAAACCTCGGTGGTTCTTGCTGGGTTATTACTTATTAGAGCCTTTTATGCCATCATGTATTTTCCATTGAGGTAAGTCATTGCAATTCTGCACTTCCAGAGGTAAAACATTTTCTCGTGAATTAACATTCTGTCCACTCGAATGTTGTTTTCAATTTGTTTGCTGAAGGTACTCAAAGACGCTCTCTTTAGTCTTTACCCCCTCCAACTTTTTCTCTCTCACGAGAAAAGAGATATAGAAAGAAAAAAAAAATTTTGAATCCCACATAGGTCAAGCAAGAAACATATTGCTGGCTTATATACTCTGATGAGTGCTATTTGCTCAAGTTGAGGTCAATAGACGTTATTCCCCGGGCATTCATGGATATCGGTAATGGTATTACCGTATCATTACCGGAACTCGTCATTTACCGGAATCCATGAACACCTTGGCATAATTTCTAAAACTGTTACACTTTTTGTGCTTTTTTCCCTTCTCTTTTGTGCCTTGGGTGCACACACAAGACATCTTTTGTTTTTAACTCAAGAGTGATTTTTGTTATTACTTTTAACCGATGGCTCATATTTGGATAACACCACATGTTAATATTATTCCGATAATGATATTACCGGGAGTTATGAAAACCTTGGCATGATTTCTAAATTTGTTAAACTTTTTGTGCTTTTTTCCCTTCTCTTTTGTGCCTTGGGTGCACACACAAGGCATCTTTTGCTTTTAACTTAAGAGTGAGCTTTGGCTTGAGTGATTACTGTAATATAATTACGAGTTAACTACATAAATGGTCCCCGTGGTTTGTTGAAAATTACGAATTCAGTCCATTTTTCATTTTTGTATCAGATCTGGTCCTATGGTTTTAAAATGTCTCGAGTTCAGTCCATTTTGACATGAAATGACCAAAATAGCCCCACCTAAAAAATAAATAAAATGTTGAAGGTAGGGGTAATTTGATCATTTTACATACCTTATTAGACAAATTGGACTGAATCGGAGACATTTTAAAACCAAAGAGACCAGATCTGATACAAAAGTGAAAAATGGACTAATTCTGTTATTTCTAACAAACCACAGGGACCATTTATGTAGTTAACTCTTACTGTTAACCGATGGCTCATATTTGGATAACACTACATGTTACTAATATTATTCCGGTAATGATATTACCGGGAGTTATGAAAACCTTGGCATGATTTCTAAAATTGTTAAACTTTTTTTGTGTTTTTTTCCCCTTCTCTTTTGTGCCTCGGGTGCACACACAAGGCATCTTTTGTTTTTAACTCGAGTGAGTTTTGGCTTGTGTGAGTGAGTTTTGGCTTGTGTGATTACTGTAATATTATTATTGTTAACCGATGGCTCATATTTGGATAACACTACATGTTGCTAAGATTCAATGAATTCACCCCTATCATTAAAGGACTGTGCCAGGCTTTAGTAAACAACATCCCATAAGTTTGGTCGTATATAAGGTACTAAACCAATACCATGAAAACAGGTCAGCTGCTCAACTTTGGTATGACCTCCAAAGATAAAAAGAGCACTAAATAGTCTAATACCAGAAAGCAGCAACACTCAAGAAGTACATATTCAAAGAATCTATCTGTGATAATAGAACTTCGTCAGCAGATAATGTTTTCAAACTTTCTAATAAAAGATTATACTAGAATTGGAGGGGTGAGCCAAGCCAAGGCAGTAGTGCAACGCCAAGGCAACTCGCAAAGACCCCAATAGCAAGCTATTGTGGTGGGTCTTTCCCCACAAAAATAAGATTAATATCGAGTGAGCCGATGGCTCACATATCAAATATTAAACTGATAAGAACAGATACTACACTTGATCTTAGCCAAAAGGCCGAGAAAGGTATGCCTTCTATCAACTTGGGCCTTGCTTTTTATAGGCATTATGGACTTACCTAGTTTCTATGGTTAGGCGATGTGGGATACATACCAGTTATTAGTTAAAAGTGAATTACTCAACAGTTTGATTGTTCAGCAAATCACCTCAATGGCTCAGCACTTCAAACAACCAGACTATGTGCATAACACGTGATTAATTGATTCACTTCTGAAGACAGATGTTTGGAACAATTGAAGTTTTTTTTACACAAAGACGATTGTCTTTATGAAGATGAACCAATAGATAATGGTGATGCTTACAATCAGATTGATGCAACCATATATCAACACACAACAAATGAAACAATCATTTGAATGAAGACCACCGCCCTTAAGCCGCCACAATCCAAGCTCTGAGACCGAAAAGCAACCAAAAAGTGCAACTTGAAGTGCACATCTGGTTCATGAGAGAACTGAGAACCTACAGGAAATCAGTTATTACTCGAGGGAATGCCATACTTATTACCCATCTATTTCATAAAAAACATTGATTGTTGATTTGAGCCAGAGGTTGAAGCTGCCAAAAGATTAGCAAAACAAGCAACATTTGATTGCTTCTTGATACAAGTAGAGTCTTCATCGTTGGAGAAACTGCAGAGCGACATGGATTGATGATAAACAACTTCAAGTTCTCATTACCCTACTTACCTTTCTGTTCCGCTAAGATTCAAAAGCTTTATTCAATACAACACTGGAAACAGGACGCTGCAACTGCCCTTTGTTCCCACCTAGTTACATGTGCAGCAAATAAATAAGCAAATAAGAGTAAGAAGAACATCAAATCACCAGAAACAGAACAGATGATATTTACTTATTAAATCCAACCACAATCTTGCAGCTAATAATTCTAGATAACCTTAACCTATGGAACTTTATTTACATTGTTCCTTCCACTGAAACTACAACAACATGAAATAAAAAGGTTCACACTTGTCGCATACATTTCTTGGTGTCTCACCAATGTTCAAACACATCATAGAAATCCACACTAATTTCACCCCAATGAAATGAAGTTCTATTACGATGGTCAAGGTTTCATGGCGCTCCGAGTCATTGAAAGTGAAATTAGTGTGGATTTATCTGTTTGGTGAAATCATCCACAAGTGTAGTACCTCCAACTCTCCAAGTACACACACATAGACTCGCGAAACAATGAAAATATATCGATAGATACCAGATTTTCAATCTTATTTATGATCAATGGATTCGGTAATTGAGACTAGCTAGTGAGTCTTACATCATTTGTGCTATATGTAAAATCATTTGTTTTATATGTCAACTTATACGTATTTGACTTCTATTATGGAGTGAGATGAGGTATACTGTATCATATCTTAATATCATATCTAGTTATCTACTACTGTCTTTAAGTTTTGGCAAAGAACAGATATCATGTCACATGCTTCACAATAAAACTCAAAAACCAAAATCCCAAACCAGAATACACCCAACAGTGGTTCTTAGGACTTTTTTTTTTTTTTTTTTTTTTTTTTTTTTTTTTTTTTCACACTTATTAGTTATACATGTTACTTGTCTAACAAAGTTATTATGCATTTGGGTGTGGGGTCTTCAAAAAGTTAGTTCAGCATGATTTGAGTCTTTGACAAAACTATATGTTTGGAATATAATTTTAAATTTACAGTCTTCTTGGGATGAAGATAATGAAGATGATTGTTGGTGGTAGTGAATTGTAGAAGATATGATGGTGGTGTGTTCTTGGTGTTTTTGTTGTATGTTTTGTGAGAGAAAAACGGGTGTTTGGGAATAAGTTCAATATGTGGCAGAAAATGTTTGTTTTTTAACAAAAAGTCTTACTAGCCCTCTTACTCTTACCAGTAAGAGGCGGTCAGATGTTTTGCTTGTTTGTTTTTTTCTTTTGAGTCAGACCCAGTTAGACATATAACATCTTACTCAGTAAGAGGTGGGGGACTTGTCTTACTGCCTCTTACTCGATAAGAGATTGAAAACTCGTGCTAATATATATATATTAAAAGAGAAAAATAGACTCTTGTGATGCATATTAATTACAAAATTGGCATCCAAACCTCAATTATACTTATGAATGGTACTTGAGGACCAATTATTTCTCTGAGACATGCGCAAAAACAATTTATATAATATGCGTCTAAAATCATTTTGATCCATATACGGATTCATTCAACTTTATCAAATAAAGTTATTGAGAACTTTATTAATCGCATCTAGAAGTTGAAGTTGTAAGCCATGCTTAAGACATTACAGATCATTCCTCATTTAGAGCGAATTAAATACTTCAGTATTGATTGTCTCGTAAAATATCAATAAGATATTTACATCCACCTCGAGACAATGTCTTTTAATAATCAACTTTGTGTTTTTGTGAATTTATTTATTCACAACTCATGTCCTAAAAGACATAACTTTAGAGCTCTTATTTCGGTTTAGCACAAAAACCGATTTATATCCAATAGATTTTACACATTTACGTGTACGAACTTCACGTTTTTAGTATTTGCAAGATACTAAGTCCTTTTATGTTGGCCAATCATTTCGTTGAACGCACATTTGGATATTAATTGATATTTGATCTTCATCATGCATAATAGCAGGCAATATATTGTATGTAGACAAATTTATCGACGTCTTTTATGTTTCGATTCCATATAACTTTAGACATAATATAATTTATTGAGATCTCATTAGCTATTTGAGGTTCTTTGGAACCTTCATGTCTAATGTCTCTTTATGAGACTATCATGGGGTCTTTTATACCTCGAACAACCATCTTGTTTTCATGCTCCATATTTTTCACCGAGGATTTTATTTTGAATCGATTTGTCTACCATGCTTAAGGCATGTCATAATAAAATAGGGTCCTTGAGGGACAACTTCTAATTAGAGCATGAGTAGCTGAAATTTTATTTTTTGCCCAATGTTTATTTATGGTTATTAGATTATCCATTGAAATAATCTTCATAAAATTTCTTTCGAGGATCAATAGAATATGATAATTCATTCTGAATTTACAGCTACTCCTCTCCTCCTGAAGGAATTATCCATCTTCTATATCCCATATATGTGCATTTAAGTAGAGTAATTTGCACACAAAAAAAACAAAAATGGGATATGTTTTGTTTGTAACCAAAACCAATTATAAAAGGAAGGATTTATATTAACATATTGGCATGATGCTAATTTTGTTGTTGTGCATATTATAATATGGCCCCGTACAACAACACAAGTTTATCTCTCTGTTTCATTTGATAATTTAGAAGTAATTCATCGCATTTTAATGATGAAATACTTACTCTGGAATGTTAGGCTCGCATTGAGCTATTAATCATGCAAACTTGAGGTTGCGATTTAATGACCATTTAGACGATGCATCGATTTTAAACTCTAAATGGTTCATACAATGGATTTTTATGCTTACATATATCCATTTCTTTTTTTCCAGAAAATCGAGGAATTGAGTCCCCATTCTAGTTGATATATTAATAATCAACTTCTTTTGAGAGATAATACCATTTATATTGAAGAATGTTATTCTTCTATAGTTTCGCATCATTAATGACTCGGGATGGTGTAACCGGTCATGCCAAAATATTATAATTATAGCTCATAAACTTATGTTATGGCTATGATTAGCTTTTACTAATCTTTATATAATGCATGTCGAGGAAGATACAAAAGAATATAATGCATCCTTAATATTTAACTTCATTCCTCATGACAATTTTATATTTCTTTTACGGAGCAAAATCTGCTAGCATAGATTCTTAAATTTATGAATATAGTGTGTAATATCTTTGACACACTTGTATATTGCATACATCACATTGCATTTTTAGCATTTTTGTTTGCTCCTTTCTTATTGTATTTTCGCCACTACTAGCGGTTTGTCATTGTCATACTACCTCGACCAAAGCATGTACCATGATAAATGATCTTTAATCATTTATCGTTACATTATCACATTCACATGAGGACGAGGATCTCATATTGATCATTTTATCTCATTCACTTGAGGAAATAAACATCTTATATTGATCATTTTATCACATTCGCTTGAAGGAATGGAGATCTTTAAGTTGCAACTTTAGGTTGCCAACCAGTTTCTTTTAACACGACAATATGGAGCAAATTTAGTAAACGGGTTTATCATGCTTGTTCAAACATGCCCATTTCTTTTATATCAAAGCATCGTTCTCGATATATGATTATATTCGAGGCATTAACCATCTCATCGCATTTTTTCTTTTCATCATTCAGATGTACTACTTAATATGCGAAAAATATGCTCACATTTGCAAGAATCTCTTGCTTATGATGGTCAAATCTTTCTTTTAGATTTTGACATACATTTAACGGATCTTTCACCGTTATATACTTTCTTTTAAATTCAGATCTAACACTTAAATTGTGAGACCGAAATCACTTATGTTTTTTTTTTCTTTAATGCAGCTTGAGGTGCATACAAATACAGCGAGCTTTCAGAGAGTTACTCTCTTTCAATGGTAATCCATCTTTTAGATTTTGCCATAATTTTAACGGGACTTTCATCGTTAAGTATTCCCTCTTAAGGTCCTGACGAAGAAGACACGGTTCTCTTAAAAAAAATTTACAGTTAAAATAGATCTTAACATCAAAAATCCACACAAATATTTTCATTTAACTTATTGAAAAAAAACATATGTGGAGAGCAATCAGTGAAGTAATAGTGTTGCACTGACAATTAAAGACCATTTATTACAATGCATAATATTGAATGATGTAGTTTATAATCATATTAATCGATACAAGCATAGAGAATGCAAGACTCAAGAATTATATGACAAAATAGATATTTGTCTTCACATATAAGTTGTCTAATTTATACAACCGAATTACAATTTAAATTCATGTTAATCATTTGCAACAAATGAATACAACATTCAATATTTATCGTTTACCATAAAAACTCCACATTAACGCATAAAAAAATATATGACATGTAACTATATAAGAATCCATATTCTCTTGTGTCTATATATCTCTTGTGTCTATATACGAATTTTATATAGATATCACTTAAACCAATATATGACCACATAAAATATATTTGCAATAAAATCAGACAAATCTTTTATACTTGAATTCGCATCACACAGAATATATAGGGCATGACAAGCAAAGATATAGCATGCCGTCATCATCATGTTACATATACAATTCTTCTTTGTTAACTATCATTCATATATCACAAAGTTTACTCGTATCACCACAAATTCATAATATAGTCATAGTAGACATAATGACAAAAGTAAGCTGAATCTATATTTATAACTTCACTTATATTACGATCATATATTAAAACAATCATGATAATTCAGTATGTAATATAATGCCATCTTGTGTCTCATAATTATTATAAATCCATAATTGCAACAAAATTGATTCACCATATATCACATGCATCAATATTAATCTTAAACTTATATAAGTGGCAATGTACAGACTTATATGCTATAGTTACTATAGTATACTCCGCAAGATATATACACAGTCAAAGTTAAACTTGCTCAGTTTGTTATCCACTATTAATCTATCATAATTAACAAGTAAGATGCGTACCAAAAACTAGTATAAGATGCATGTCACCGTCATTACACATACGCAAGTAATGTATAACAAACCAAAAACTTAGCATTTCGCAAAACAACATATGCAAAAATTAATTACAAAATTAATAACAATAGAACTTGAGGATCTATACAAATATATAACAATAACACGAGGTTATTTTATTGATTCTCTTTAGGGAATCATAATAAAACTTGAGGTTTTATTATTATTATATCTTTCTAACATAACACGAGGTCATGCTATTGATTCTACTAATTGAATCAATTAGAACTTGAGGTTCTATTTTTTTTTCATCGTCATTATTTTTATTTTTTCTTTGTAGTCACAAAAGAACATTTATTGTTCTTCATAACTATAAAAGAGTTTTAATAGATGAACATGAAAAGTAAAAAAAAAACGTAATTCTCTTTATGTAATTACTATAGAACATGAATTGTTCTTGTAAATTACGATAGAGATTAATATAATAAGATGTATTAATAGAGTTCAAAACAATCATAGGATGATAATATTTATAATAATTTATAAAAAAACTAGAACTCCGAAACCAATTTTGATAATAAACTGTTTAGGCATCTCTAGTTTCAAAAGTCAAGTTATTTGAGTGGCAGAAAAAAAAAAGAAAAACGAATTCAACATACATAAAATTTCCTACAATTTGTTAATATTCATATATTATTTAAAATGATTATCGACGACAAGAAGATCACTTTACCTTTTAATAATATTAATCATATGAAACAGAAAACATACCTCAGGAAGTCACTCGTGAATATTAATGAACAAATTATTATACACAAATCAACATATCATGTAAGTAAAAAATATTAACAAAAGAAATTCAACCATAACTTCATTCGTGTACGCCAATTATTTTTATCTTATTCTTTCTTTTTCTGAGACTTTCGTGCTGATAACGTGTTAGAAATAGAGTACAATAATAAACAACATGGACACAAGAATTAGAAGAGGGAGAATTCTTATTAAGTGGTAATCGAAGAGGTTACATTAAGGGTGTATTTATAAGATACAAACCCTAATAAGATATGATGAATAGACATCACCAATAAGCCCATGAGCCCATATTTACAATATGAATATATTTACGATCAATTATCCCTATTTGTTACATTCTGAATCCAACATTGCTTTCACCCTTTATTTTATCCGATTACTTATAAACAAGTTAGAATTGAAATAAATATAATTCCGTGTTCTAACAACATTTCATCTCAGAACATTTATCTAAACTTCACACTTATCTTGGAAATTTTATATGGCTAGACCAACATCATATTAGACATGTCTTACCTCTTCAACTACCAAGGTACACTTACCTCTTCAACTACTATTCTCTTCCAAAATGGGATTCTTAATCGTGATGTCTTAATCATCTATGACGTACCTTAAAGTGACCATATTACCTAAATTGCTTGGGTGGTAACGTGACATGTCTAATGCGTTAGGGTATTTCGGGTCAAAAAGTTGAGTGGAATTGAATCATATGTGAACTACCATTAGAGGGTTGTGCCAGGCTTACATAGTTACGCATCAATAACTTTGGTCAAATATAAACCAAGAAACCATGAAAACAGGTTCCATGTTCAAGTTACCAATCCATGAGTACATATTGATCGGCTGCTCAACTTTGGTATGACCTCCAAAGATAAGAAGAACACTAACCCAAGAAATCATCAAATACATATCAAACAAGCTATCTGTATGTATACATGAGTAACAACTGTTAAAAGTGATTCTTCAGTTAAAGATTTAGATAATTGAGAAAATAATAATAAAAGATTATACTAGAATTGGAGGGGTGAGCCAAGCCAAGGCAGTAGTGCAATACCAGAACAGATACTACACTTGATCTTAGCCAAAAGGCCGAGAAAGGTATCCCTTTTATTAACTTGGGCCTTGGTTTATATAGGCATGATGGATATGCCTAGTTTCTTTGGTAGGCGATGTGGGATAGATACCAATTACGTAGTACTCCGTATTAGTTAACCTTAACACCTATCTACTTTGGCTGCTAATTTATTCAACAAACAACCTCAATATTTCTTCACCCAAATGGCCAAATATGTATGTTGCGTTGCTTAATGTGAGACAGGACAATATAGAGTTGGTCGTGTGTAGATGACAAAATTACTTGTAGTTACATAAACGTGCATAGTCAAACAATATTTCTTCACCCAAATATGTATGTTGCATTGCTTAGTTTTTCGCCTTCCTTTTGATCCCATTTAAGCAGCATCACCTTGTGTTAGGTTAACCTAGAATGAGCCATACGAAAACATACTATCATATTAGAACTATAAAAATACAAACTACTTGAAGAATATTCCATTAGAGCATTCTCAACAATAACGCCTAGCTCACGTTAAAGGAGCATTAACGCACGTTAAATCGAAGTTAACCATTGCATGGTCTTGCGTGAAGCCCGCGTTAACGCCTCGTGTTAAGTCCTTAACGCCGAGTTAAGGCGACTTGGGTTTTAAAAAAAAAATCAGTTTACCCCCCTAAATGAAGGAGTGTTTTTGTAAATTGTTGTTGAGTTAAGGTTGAGTTATTGTTGAGGGTGTTTTTTTGTGAGTTAAGGTGAAAGTGTTAAAGCTGATGTGGCGCTGACGTGGCCAGTAAGATAGGCCTTAAACTTCATCTCACAACCAAAAGACAAACCTAGTACTCTAACCACGAACTTTTTTGTACTTCAAATTTCAAGCGCTATAACATTATAAAGAGAAAGATAAAGCATGATCATGAAAAGTGAAACAACTTAAAATTCCATATCAAATCAGTTCTGCAATATCCAATAAATTATATGACCATGAATGCATAATTAACTAAAGTTGATCCCTTAATTGTCATTACTCTCGAGTTTTGATTCGAATAGTGGTAAAAACTCGATGCAATATATCATTAATTAAGGGGCATCTACTTAAGCTTATTTTCATGCTTGTGAGCTTATTTTTACAATATATACATCATAAATTATCTTACATGTTTTAAGCGGAACTTGAACCCATAACTATTTAATTTCACACACCATTTGACAATGATATTTTGTTTTTAAAATGACCAGGATATAGTTCTAACAAGACCCATTAATCAACTCTGACAATGTGGAGTTATCTATCATAGTGATTGTGATATACTATCGCTAAGTGTTTATTGGCTACAAAACCGCTCTTCATGTTATGAGTGATATGTTGTTTTGCAATGACGATGAACAAAAGTCAAGGCCGACATTGTCACAAGTAGTGTTATTTCTACAATTTAAGTAGCCGTTTCTAGAGTTAAAAAAGTAGAAAAAAGATTCAAGGTTCTATTGTCCGAGAGGACAATATCTACACTAATTGCATTACCAACATTGTTTACACTATCTACACGTCATGTCTTCATTACATCAAAGTATTGTTTTCTTTTATCTAACAAAATTTATACACAAGGAAAGTACTCAGCCCATCACACAAGTCATGCTATGCAATGCTCTGCCAATGGCTTTTTTCATTTATTACAATCAATTTTTCAATAAATTCTATTTTTCAAAAAGTCATTTTACAAACTACCTCCAATGCACACAAGTCTTTCAAAAGCCTTTTCCAATTAAGTTATATTTAATGAGTGTGAAATGAAAATTCAACAAGTCATCATTTATGTCTACAAACGCTTGTAATAATACTACAAGTCGTTTTGCTAAAAGTCTTTATTCAGCTTTGCTTACAATGCAACAAGTCATTCAAATAGCTTTGCCCAATAAAAATAGTGTCAAGTCTTTGCTTAAGTTACCGTTGCGTATGCTCTTAGCAAAAAGGCGGAGAAAGGTATGCCTTGTGTCAGCTCGGGCCTTGGTTTTTATAGGCAGCATGGACTTACCTACTAGCTTCTTTGGTTAGGCCATGTGCGATACATATTTACATAACAGTTTGAGTTGTGGACCGTTGCTTTATTCATGCCTGGGAGCACAAAAGTGGAATTATTCAAAAGTTTGATTGTTCATCAAACAACCTCAATGGCTCAGCACTTCAAATAACCAAACGATGCACATAACACGCGAATAACTGATTCACATCCAGAAGACAGATTATTTTGAAAAAAGACGATAGCGTTTATGAAGACGATAGCGTTATGCTTACATGAGATTGATGCAACCATGTATCAACAAACAACAAATCAAACAATCATTTGAAATTTGGAATGAAGACCACCACCCTTAATCATCCAGTCCCACTGAAAAGCAACCAAAAAGCGCAACTTGAACCCCACATCCAATTTATGAGACAACTGAGAACCTAAACGAAATCAATTATAATTCGAGGGAATGCCATACTTATTACCCACATATTTCATAAAAAACATTGATTTTGCTGAGTTGAACCGGAGGTTGAAAGTGCCAAAAGATTAGCAAAGCAAGCAACATTTGTTGGATCCTTGACACAAGTAGTCTTCTTCGTTGGACAAACAAGGATTGATTATGAACAACTTCAAGTTCTTGGACTACTATTACCCTTCTCACCTTTCTGTTCCACTAGGATTCAAATCCTTTATATCCGATTACCTTAGGGGCTAACCATTTAAATAAAATTATCAAATAAAAAGGTTCACACTTGTCGCATACATTTCTTGGTTCTACCAATGTTCGTGTTATCGATTGAAATCTTCAAATGCAGACACACTCACATAACGTATAGAAGATAAAAATGATCTCTTTTGCAATGCTAACGATTTCCAATCTTTATATACAAAAGGCCATGCAGTGTCGCCGGTCATCTTTAGAAAACTACTCAGGTCGAACATTTACCAGATACGGAAGGTCCGATACCAGAAGTCTCTTTATATCATTTGCTGTCACCTTGGTTGCCTCTAAGATCAGTGATTTCAGCTTCTTTAATGGCTTCAAATGCTGCAATCCACTGATGGTTACTCGCGAATTTGATAAGTTCAGACAGACCAACTGAGTCAGACCTGCATCCAAAGTGACCCACAAAGATACCAGTAATCAATGCCAGTGAAGCATCTGTCAAGCAACTGAGTCAGACCAACTGATTCAAAGAACTAGAGAACGAAGATCCTTGATATTCTTTACACCAGCATATGTAATTAACTCCAATACAGATATCTAAAGATTGAAGATTTGTAAAATCTACATGAAAAGCATAGCCATGAGAATCGGAGACAAGATATTTACTAAACATTAAAAGCTTATCAGTTTAAGAGTTAAAGCATATCATACTGCGAAGATAGGTTGTTCCTGCATCTGTTATTTTAGCACAGAAGAGGTCCAAATGAGTCAATCCGGTCAAATCTGCATCATGCAAGTAATAATTGAGAATACAAGAATGAAAATGACTCTGTGAATAGAGATCCGGGGAAAGAGTCCTTACTTCTAAGAGATGCAAGTCCGGTATCTGTAATTTGGCGAACATCCAATTTAAGTGATCTAAGAGTTGACAATTTAGACAAATTTCCTAAACCTCCATCAGTGATTATGTTGGCATCGAAAATAATCAAGAATCATAAGTCTTGAAACATGAAGGACCAAATATGTTTTATAGATAGTTGGTAACTGTAACAACTTTATTTTCCTGTAAAGTAGGAAGGGATATGTCGCTTGATACATAACCCTTGGAAGAGTCACGTCGGTTCTCAAATACCGATTGACAAACTATATATATTTATGTAAATGTAACGTTTTAGTGTGTGGAATATATTAGTATTGTATGTTTATCTTAAAAGTTCCCACCCTCTGTTATCACAAACGAGTCACTGCACATTCTGATTGTGCATACTCAGATTGTTTATCAATATATTGTTCATCCAAGTAGTATGATTCGCATAACTGAAAGCTAATATGGTATCAGAGCCCATGGTTTAAAGATCCTGAAGAAGAAGAAACCTGTGGAAGAATGTTTTGCGAGATCAATAAGAAGCAGTCAAGAAAGTTATCGCGTGAAGAATAGAAAAGATTAGAGACTAGAACAAGAAGATCATGTTATTTGCAAGATAGTACGTTCCAGAAGAGAGATGTCTTACGCATATGGCATAAGACATGGAAATTAAATGGTTCATAGGCTTGATAATGGTTACCATGACTGTCACACCCCAAAAATGGCGCAGCGGAATGTCATTTAATGGATGTGACTTCAAGATCAAGAACACATGGTGTCATAATAGAGAAATACTAAATGCATAACATCACAACACAAGTCAAAGTTACAACGATCCCAAAACACGGGTAAATAGATGTCTTGCTACATAAGTTCACACTAATTAAGTCTTAAGGAAAACATTTCAAATGCATAACTCCTCGGGAAAACACAACCCAGAGAGTCTTGTCTTATGTCTGCTAAGCCAGGCCAATACTCAACCTTCTAAAGCGACTTCATTCTTAACACCTGAAAATGGATACTCGAAAACGTCAACATAAAGTTGGTGAGCTCGTAGGTTTGAAAGTAAACCACGAAGCTGTGACATAAGTAGTGTAGGACAATAGTGAGCAAGATATACGAATATATGCATTTAAAAGGAAACACAGTGCTAGCGACAACTGAACCTACCAATGATGTTACACACATGTTACCAATAGTGGGGAGCTACCCCAGATAGTACTATCCATATGTTTCGGCCCCAAACGGAGTTAAACAGTTGCGCATACATGAAACACATATTTATCATCACAATGGGTCACATATTGCAATCAAACGCACATATTGTCCCAAAAAAAACATGTAAACATTGTATCACAGCATGAAAACAGTTAAAACACCATTTGAGTACCATTTTCCCCCAAGGAAAACATTATGAAAAAGGGGCTACGAGAACTCACCTTAGCAACGGAGTCTGAAAGAGTAAAGTCAAATAGTAATAGTGGACGGTACCGACACGCGACCTAGATTAGTACGGAAAGTTTAGTTCACAATTTACGTTTAAGACCCAACGAAGTTTAATTAAATTCAAAAGTATTAAAGTGTTGTGTTATTGTTGCTTGTGTGGCAGCATTTAAGTTTAAATAGATTTGTAAGTGTTTGCAAGTATTGGCTCTTGGAAGGGTATAAGCATATAAGTATATAATATAACAAAAGTAGCAAAAACGAATAGGTCTCCGGTTTGACAGTAACCTCAAGACGATGTACGGAGAGTAATCATAAGTAAATGATAGACGAAGTTGGATTATAAGAATGTCGTTTAGAAGTCTATATTTGTTTATGTATATAGCTAAATATTTGCTAATAACAAAAGTGTGTAAAAATTCTATTTTAAACAATAGTTTCATTTAAAGAGTTTGTATTTAAAAATAGAATTGGAATGAGTTATAAATGTAGGGCTTTTAAAAGATCGGGCATGACCCATGTATATGTTTTTTTTTTGTTTTTCCGATATAACTAATTATTACAAAGCATATGTCTGAACAATAAGCCGTTGCACATCGTTTGTAAAACTCGAGTAGATCTTTATAAGTTGAATAAGTCTAATAAGTTTAGATATGCAATAATAAATATTTTAAATATGTGCACTGGTTTATATAAAATTCTTGAGTTGCAAAGTACGTGTTTATAAACGTGTCGGAATTAGTTAGGATGAAGCCGAGTACGAGATACGCATAAGGATCACGATATTAGTTTTGATTAGACCTTGTCAAGTAAAAAGAAAACAATACATGATAGACAGTTTGTACGAACGCACACTTAGATGGGCTTCTGGGCCAGTAACCAAATCCAGCACATATTTAACATTTATAATAGCAGTTAACAAAATGTTTGTTTCAAAAGTTTGACACCAATTCTGCTTGCGTTATGTTGACTGTAGTCAAAAAGAGACATGTAAACTCAATCAGAGAACAAACACTCAATGACCAAGGCAGGTTTATCTATTATTTTTCTAGTGTGTTTCGAGCACTGGCAAGAGAAAATGAAGACTACTTTCAAACCGAGACACACTCCAAGTACCTCATCTAGCCTATATTCAACACACACACAAGGTCCAAATCATCTTCTTGAAATCAAAACTCAACAAGTTTTCACCACTGTGGTTCGACCACGGTGGGTTTCGACCCACATAACAATCCCAAGCCAACAATGTTTTGACAAATTTTTGACATAGGTTAGACCAAGACTACACAACACAAGATGTTAACTCAACACCCCTAGGTGTTGAGTGTAAACTGGTACGACAACACACCCTTGTGGGATTTGAACCGAGACAGCCCTATGTGGGTAGTTGTCGAATCTAAGAACAAAACTAAAAGGGCCTATTGCGGGGGAATAAACTGTCAAACGCAACCCAACATAAGCACTTCCAATCCGAGCCTAATTAGTTTTAGTTTCTTAGTTTGCTTATTAGTAGCTTGTTAATTCAATAAAATGCCACACAAGGTCAACAAAACAACAAGTTTATCAAAATAACAATTTTATTAACAAGATAACATCAGGAAAATTTCAAAGTATAAGATTGATGAAGACGGTCCCTTTGCATCCTTGATGATACGCAGTCTGATCCCATTTGTCCTAACTCTCGAAGTCAACAAAACCCAACAAAGTGAATGATGAAGCTAAGGACGATGTATCCCTTTGGCCATGGTTCGACTGATAACAAAGAAAGAAAGGGTCACTTTTCTTGTTTTTCTTCTTTTTATTATTATTTCGTTGTCCAGTAGATCCACAACTCAACTCTCAATCACAATAGTTTTCACAAAAATCAGTGTCTTCAAGGGTATCGATCTATTATTGGCCGTGTGTGGATTTGCCTGGAACGGATTTGGGTCTTTTTGTAATTGAGCTTCCATTGTGTCATCCTGTAAACGGTCATATACCATCTCCTTGTAAGGATATCATGTTTTACTAAACATCACAGATCTGAGTTTCATCAGCGCTGACAATAAAAAACCAAACGGTCCCTTGCATCCTTGATGATACGCAGTCTGATCCATTTGTCTAACTCTCGAAGTCAACAAAACCCACAAAGTGAGATGAAGCTAAGGACGATGGTATCCCCTTTTGGCCATGGTTCGACTGATAAACAGAAAGAAAGGGTCAACTTTTTTGTTTTTCTTCTTTTTATTATTTTTCGTTGTCCAGTAGATCCAACACTCAACTCTCAATCACAATAGTTTTTCACAAAAATCAGTGTCTTCAAGGGTATCGATCTATTATTGGCGTGTGTGGATTTGCCGGAAACGGATTTGGTGTTTTTGTAATTGAGCTTCCATTGTGGTCATCCTGTAAATCGGTCATATACCATNTTGGATTTGAAGGTAAAGTTGTAGATTAGGATTTTGATTTGGATTTGATGTAGGAGAGAGAAAATAATATTTAATACTATTAATTATTTTATATAATATTTTTGTAAAAAGAATATTATTATTAAAAATAAATATAGAGATAATGAGAGTAGAGGTGTAAGTGGGGCCCACAAAAAACATGAATATTTATCAAATCCCACCCCTCCCCCTACTTTTGAAAAGTGTGGGACCATTGGGGTTGAGTCCCAATTTTAAACCCTGTAAACATAACCAAACATTAGATTTGCATTTATTAAATCCAAAACCAAGGCAAACCCCACATACCAAACGGGCCCTAAATAGAAGTGAGGATTTAATAAAAAGTGAGGTTCATAACGCTCGTGGGGATTTAAGCGGACTCCATGTTTTATTGAGCTCAAGTGAAATTTTGTGTTTTCTAGGTTATCGTGAGCGCGAAAACTGTCATTTTTGAGTACGTTTATATAAAAATGATATAAAACAAAATTGTCTGACTCCGAATAATGGTTATTGGATTTATGCCGTTACCATGATTTGTGTCGGTACGCGTGTGGTGTCGTTACTCAATACGTGTCATTTAGCTAAAAGTTATGCGCAAAAGTAAATATGCAAACTTCAAAAATAAACTATTTCGAGTTTTAAGGCTGAGTAAGGACCTGGAAAACGCTGGTTGTTATAATGACGCTGCAAGAAGAGAAGCCAAAAGAAAGTGGAAGGTAGCAGTTGGACTGCAGAAAAATAGAGACCCACAAGGCTTGCAGGGTGTGGACAGGGTCTACACAGTATGGAGCAGTTAGGGATGGAACACAATAACAAGTAATGGACACGTTTGATGTTAGGATGGATCACATGAAGATAATAAGAACAAGGACGATGATCCATGGAACGATAGAAGGCAAGTGAACATGAAAGAAAAGATAAGTAACAAGGCGATCAAATACAAAAGAAG
>LBNU01016235.1:65782-75787 GCA_014162995.1 Artemisia annua
TTTTTTTTTTTTTTTTTTTTTTTTTTTTTTTTTTTTTTTTTTTTGCATCCACTTCGAATTAATAATGCCTGACAATGAAACATTGCATGAATCCTCGTGTACTTATACACCTTAATAGAAAGATCTGCATTCTTTGATGCAGCTTGCGCTTTAATTTTTCACCAGGTTCTATACACCCTTCATCCAAAACCCATACCTACTTATCTGCCATAGATAGTCAACTTATCCATTTCACAGAAGAACCAAATGGATGATCTTGAGAGAAACTTAGACAAAGGTTCTAAACTCCATTCCTTCTATAAAATGCCTTTGCTGGATGTAAGTACTATGAAATTATTAAATTTCCTATACAAAAGTGTTAGCCTATAATTCATTAAGATCAAATGTATTTATGTTCACTGATTTATGTTAAGACAATAGTTAATAGTTTATGTACTATGTAA
The DNA here is from genome assembly GCA_014162995.1 of Artemisia annua. NCBI lineage: Eukaryota > Viridiplantae > Streptophyta > Magnoliopsida > Asterales > Asteraceae > Artemisia > Artemisia annua. The sequence goes on from LBNU01016235.1 coordinate 66,226, forward strand.
TAGTTTGTGTCGAATTGTGCACTGCATATGGGTAAAAATGTTAACCCATGCAGTCTAGTTAAGTTAGTAAACTTTGGTTAGATGGCAGTTAATTCTGTTGACAGTTATACCCAAAAGTCACAACGATTGGGGCAACTAATAACTGTCACATTGATGTCGTTTAGAAACCTATAAATAGTAGGATTGCAGTCATTTGTAATATACCTTTTATATCTATTCAAGTTACATATTTGCTGCACAAAACATTGTCAATATTACTACTCAATTTACATACACAGTTTCTTGTTTATTTCAATACAATGAAGCACGTTTTGAAACAGAGATGGAATGGCAAAAACCCTGTGAAACAATGGTATCAGAGCCACGGCTCTGACCCTTGGGAGATGCCACCATCATCTGGATTCCAACATGGGAGATACCTGTTAAGAGAGACACCCAAAAGGGTGTACCAATGGAACAATAGGAGAAAGAGTATTTCTCCTAAAGGAAAGGAAATGTTGGTAAACAAAGTCCTTGAGAATGAGGCTTATAACGCTGCAAAAGGAAAGGAGAATCCAAAAGAGAAGGAAGATTCAAACAGAAAGAAGGAGGCTGTGGTGAAATCAAGGAGAGATAAGAGGGCTAGATGCTATATCTGCAAAACGAGAGGACACACATATTGGATGTGTGAAAAGCGTAAGACTGAGAAAGATGTTGAAAAGAAACATGGAATTGATGCAGACAACCAAGGCTCTGATGAAACAATTCGCTACCCAGGAAAAGTTCATGTAATGGTTGATTACATGGTGGAGGGTTCAGACTATGGAAATTGGGATCAAATTTGGTATGTCAGTCATAACTTTGATTTTCACATGTGTCCCAAGAAAGAATTGTTTTGTGATCTGCAATATAGATTTAAAATGGTTGGAATAGAAGAAAATGTGAGAATGTTTATATTCTCACATGGGATAGGCAGTGCTATGGTAAACACAAATGATGGAGAATTTGTGATAGGAAAGATGCAATACACCCCAGAAGTTACCCTAAATATCCTTAGTTATGAATTGCTTGAGGCACAAGGTTTTACTTTGCAAGTCAGTGGAAATAGATGTAAAATAAGGTACATGTATGAAGAAGGACCAAGTTGTGTGAAGATGGAAAGCACAAACGATTTGATTTGGGGGCCAAAGCAAGTGATAGTTGAACATAACAAGTTTTTGGAAGATTATTATGCATCATTGGATCCAAGCACAGAATCATCATTGATCAAAGGCCTAGAAGAATTAACATGGGACAAGGAAGAAACCCATGATTATGCAGACAATGATTACATCTCATGGAATGGAGATTTGTATGCATTGAAAGTGAACTCATATAATAGATTCATGTCATTCATGAATCTGATACAGAAGGATGAAGTGGTGTTCAGAAATTGGGCAGTCATAAGCAAGAAATTTGAAGAAGTCATCAAATGGTTTTACTTAGTTTATTTGAATTATGACATGTTAGAAGCCCTGCCACCAAGAATTGGAGTGATAAGTATTGATTTGTTATGCCTGCACAAAGCAGTGGCAAACCTTGGAGGTTATGTAACTGTTACTTTGGAGAACAAGTGGGGAGAAATTGCTCAGATGCAAGGACTGACTCTAGAAGATGGACAAGCAATTAGGGAATGCTTTAGGAAGTTTATTGATCTCATGGTGGTATACCATGAAACTGCAAGGGTACCTTGGGGTGAAATGCCAGTGGAAGTAGGAGAGGGCAGCAAAGGAATGGCAGCCAAAGACCTACACGGCCAGAAGAGTATTGCAGAGAAGGATGGTACAAGTGGAGATGCAATGGAACAGGCAAGAGTCAAAGTAAAGCTTGAAGATGGAAGTAGCAGTGGAGACACAAATGACTTTGATGTCATTGTGTGAAGAATTGAAGAACTCACTCTTGAAATTTGATCTAAATGATTAGAGGGGAGAATGTTAGCCTATAATTCATTAAGATCAAATGTATTTATGTTCACTGATTTATGTTAAGACAATAGTTAATAGTTTATGTACTATGTAATAGTATGTGTCGAATTGTGCACTGCATATGGGTAAAAATGTTAACCCATGCAGTCTAGTTAAGTTAGTAAACTTTGGTTAGATGGCAGTTAATTCTGTTGACAGTTATACCCAAAAAGTCACAACGATTGGGGCAACTAATAACTGTCACATTGATGTCGTTTAGAAACCTATAAATAGTATGATTGCAGTCATTTGTAATATACCTTTTATATCTATTCAAGTTACATATTTGCTGCACAAAACATTGTCAATATTACTACTCAATTTACATACACAGTTTCTTGTTTACTTCAATACAATGAAGCACGTTTTGAAACAGAGATGGAATGGCAAAAACCATGTGAAACAAACTTGAAAACACAACAAACATCACTTTCATTTACTTTACCTCTTATTACTCAACTTGAGAACACATATAGAGAACCCTTTGTACTAAATAAAACAGCTAAAATATAGTAGAAGCATACATTCTTTTATTAAAAGGTTAATCCCTCTGAAAAGAACTTCCAATGAGTAACCTTAATTTAACCTTGCTGGTTACAATTTCCTAACATACTTTGACAACGGTCTTGTTTGACTTTGATGTCAACTAGTGCATTTCTTCTGAATTGTAAGTTCTTCAGCAAACAGAATACCAATCCCAAATCTTGCAAAAAACCAGCAACCTAGCAGAAGTAGTAAACTATCATGCCTTTGTGTCTAAAACTATAATATCTCATGTGAACACGCATAAAATCACCAAAACGATATCGTTTTTAAAATTTGTGATGGACCAAGTTGTTTGAAGTAAACTTTCAGATCCTTTCTCAACACCCATCATAGTCATTAATTTTGTAGTGCTCACACAAACCCCTCTCCTATACTCTTACCAGAAAATTTTGTATTCCAATTAATCTCGGACACAACAGGCCTCAGGTGAACACGCATAAAATCACCAAAACGATATCGTTTTTAAAATTTGTGATGGACCAAGTTGTTTGAAGTAAACTTTCAGATCCTTTCTCAACACCCATCATAGTCATTAATTTTGTAGTGCTCACACAAACCCCTCTCCTATNTCAATATTACTACTCAATTTACATACACAATTTCTTGTTTACTTCAATACAATGAAGCACGTTTTGAAACAGAGATGGAATGGCAAAAACCCTGTGAAACAATGGTATCAGAGCTACGACTCTAACCCTTGGGAGATGCCACCATCATCTGGATTCCAACATGGGAGATACCTGTTAAGAGAGACACCCAAAAGGGTGTACCAATGGAACAATAGGAGAAAGAGTATTTCTCCTAAAGGAAAGGAAATGTTGGTAAACAAAGTCCTTGAGAATGAGGCTTATAACGCTGCAAAAGGAAAGGAGAATCCAAAAGAGAAGGAAGATTCAAACAGAAAGAAGGAGGCTGTGGTGAAATCAAGGAGATATAAGAGGGCTAGATGCTATATCTGCAAAACGAGAGGACACACATATTGGATGTGTGAAAAGCGTAAGACTGAGAAAGATGTTGAAAAGAAACATGGAATTGATGCAGACAACCAAGGCTCTGATACCATATTGGGTTTTTCACAGGTTCCAGAAATTTGTTATTCCAGGATCGTATTCCACAAGATTGACAAGAAGTGATTCATTTTATTCATCAAATGTAACAGTGTCTCACATAGAGATAGAATGTCTTATGTACAATGTAACCCACTGTTACATTTGATGAATAAAATGAATCACTTCTTGTCAATCTTGTGCAATACGATCCTGGAATATCAAATTTCTGGAACCTGTGAAAAACCCAATAGATTAAAGTAAATGAAAGATTTAAGCTTTGGAGATTTGCCAACCCTGCAAGAAGGATTCAAACACAATCCAGCATAATTATCAACAACGAATGAATTAACTGAATTAACTAGTTAGAACCAAAATGATATACAACATGTTAACCTGAGAGATGACGAAGACCATTGCTTCCAACTTCTGTGTCAGACAACTCCAAACACTTCAAACGATGAAGGTCTGTTCTTCAGACACAAATAAAAGGCTAGTTATTAGTCGGTAGATAGTACTCGTGAGTTACTCAAGATTTTTAGTGATAAGTAAGGGTGTAAACGTGACGAGACAACTCGTGAGTTACTCAAGATCGACTCGAAATCAACTCGACTTAAACAAGTCGAGCTCGAGTTCGAGCTACTCGAGTATATTTTCGAGTCGAGTTCGAGCCCCAAAATACTAGGCTCGTGAAGCTTGTGAAGCTCGCGAGCCTTATCGAGCTTCGATTAAATTACACTTTTATGATTATAAATATATAAATTTACTTAATTTTCATACAAATCGAGTCGAGTCGAGCTTGATATGAGCATGAAAACATGGAACAAAGAGCTTTACATCGGTGATACTCATTGTTGTCTATAACTGCAATACACAAGGACATTGTCTTAATCTTATAATTCGTAAATGTATTGTTAATTGACTTAGGATCAAATGAGAAGAAAACTTAAAATGGGAAGAATGAGAAATAACTATAACCACACATTAGAGATGCATTGACTTGAATTAAATGCATCTCTAATATTTTAGATGCACCCTAATATACTTTCTAGCAAAAAATTAGATGCATATACATATATTAGATGCATTTCATCAAGTTAGGCGAATTTTATGTATTTTTCATCCACCGCGGGTTAAATTTGTTGCTAGTACTACTTGCATCGTTTTCACTTCAAAGTCACTTTCGAAACTAATTGAGACGCATCTAAATGAATAGAGATGCATCTAATTCAACTCGATGCATCTCAAATGTGTGGTTATAGCTATTTCTCATCCTTCTCATTTTAAGTTTTCTTCTCACTCGATCCTTACTCATTGTTAATTACACATTTACACTACATTTCCACATTGGAAAACAAGTGCTCAATAGAAGACTATTAAATCTTGAGAAAAAGACGCGCAGACAGACACGACAGACACAAAGATCGCCCGTCATTAAACATTTAAACCTCTCATAGTTAGTTATACATGTGGGATGGTCAATGGTTAATAACCGTGGTTTCACCCTCCCTGGTTACAGGATTTAAGGAAATTACCTTTTTTAACCCTTGACCAGTCTATAATCTCATCCTAATAATTCTACAGCTCTTCTTTTGCAACATGCTGTTCATCGTGTGCCTGTTCTTTTAAATGTTTGTTAATCAGTTTCGCCAAATCCTTGGAGCTCGACTTTGTAGGCAGTGTAATCTGCACAAATAGACCACAAAGTTAGCCTTAAAGACAAGCTAGACGACCAGACCAGAAATAATGTCATGAAGCAAACGACTCACTGGATTTGACTTGTTGCTTATTGGGTAGAACAAAAGTGTCGGATAGTCGTCCACCTGCAGGATAGTAACACATCAGAACATGTTAGGTGCCTTTTTGCAGAATATATCTGTTTTGTTTTTAGAAATCTTCAAGTAGTTTACGACTCATTTAGGATTAGGCATTATCTCAACGTGTCATACAGGTAAAGTTAAAACAAATAGCACAAAGAGATTATTAGTGATTAAAACCTCCAACATTATTTTCATTTCAAAATACCAGATATTAAATTTAGGATTAGGCCTTATCTCAACGTGTCATACAGGTAAAGTTAAAACAAATAGCACAAAGAGATTATTAGTGATTAAAACCTCCAACATTATTTTCATTTCAAAATACCAGATAATCATTAATATAACTATTATAATGTAATTACAATAAAAAGAATAAAAGTATTCAAGATGTCTTTTGGGTACTGACCTCCAATTTTGGGTGCTCGTTTACAGAAGCGTCTATCCTTGCAAACACCAAATCTTCCAACCCTTTGAAGTGCTTTGCCAACTTTTCAACTTGTTTGGTTGTGGTTTCACAGTTCAAACACCATGGTGTGTGTATCTTGAATATGATCAATACCGAAACAAATCAATTCAAGGTTCTTTTGATGGTGGAATGAAGTAAATTTAGAGCAGAAATTGAACTTTTAAAAAGTCTGTAAAACGCTCACATACCTCTAGAAGGATGTTCTTGGAGCTGCTTAGAACCAAGTCATCAAATGTTTTTCCGACAACGGTTAGAATGTCTGCGTCTTTCTGTGATTTCACAATCAAGATTGATGAATATTAGTAGTATTATGAGAGATATGATCAAAATACCAAGCTCCAAGTAACATACAAGTGTAAAACCTGAGTCATTTAGGTTATATTTTCTTGCTAAGTCAGATAGGTATAAATAAGACGGGGCAGTTTAAAATTAGCGGATAACATCCTCAAATGTTCACAAACTCCTATTACATTATCGAAAAGAATTTATTAATTTGATAACAGTTTAAGGTATCATATTTCATATATTATTTATTTGAGAACTACAAAAATATGCAGATGCGTCTTGACCCATTACACGACCCACACTAAATTTCTTAACCACTCATTTTGGCACTTAAATAACAAGATACAGGGATCTTACATTATCTGGTATTGCTTGGGACTTGTAGAACAAAGGCAAATTACCCTTTAGAAGGCCCATACCGAACTCCTGTAGGAAGTAATTCAAAATTAGATAGTCAGATTCACATCCATAGAAGTAACATTAGAAAAGTGACTGAATTGGTACCTCTATTCTAGCTGGTGTTGGATCCGACTCCAACAAAAACTCCGCACCAGTTTTGTAATCAAAAGCAATTACCTATCAAACATAATTAAAAAACATAAACTTCATCAGTGAATCTTTGAACTAAGTTGAATAAGAAAGATATTTAACTGGTGAGGTGGCAATTGCGACACACTGACTTATAAATGGGCCAATCCGGGTTTTTTTGTGTCATTTGCAAAAATAGTGTAAAAGGAAATGGGGTTGAAAAATTTAGCATAAAACCTCCTAAACGATTCCAATAATTTTTTTATTAATGAAATAAAAATAATTTTGGTAATCATATTTGGCACCCTAATTACTAAACAACTCAATTTTGGACAAAGAATGTTTCGGGGTCCAACCTAACCCATTTTGACCCGTACCAAGACTACCCATTTTGACCAACCCAACCGTCCCACCCATTTTGCCACCTAAAGTTTTTGAGATGTTGATAGACGATGCTTACAAGAGTGGCTTCTGAATTTTCAAGCCCAAATAAAGTAAGGAGAGGCTTTGCAAGATTGTTGTCTTTGATGTCTACAAATACAAACATTATCTGCATCCAAAAAATGTAATTAAGATATGTGATGATAATATAAGGTTTAAGATTGGTTTAGTTTAATTCATTTAAGTTGTCAACCTTTGATTTAAACTTCCTGGCAACATCTTGAAATGGCTCTAGTAATTTCTTGAAATTATCAGCTTCTGCAAAGACATAAATCTGCAACACCCACATGGAAACAAGTTTGATTTAACACTGAATAATTTGAAATAAACGGGATTATGGGGGTGTTTGGGTGTACATCTTGAAACTGATTAACAGGTTATTGCTACTTCTAGTTACGGTGATCAATAACACATTGTAAGATGCACATCCAAATATCCCAATACATAATTTGAAGATGTAATAATGTCAAAAGAACATGAAACGAATTTAATCAAATATAACTGAAAATTAGATGGAAACCTGAGGTTTTTCGCAGGCGTAAACTTTGACAGAATTCACTTCAGTTAGAAAAGGGACCAATGGGAACTTGTTATCGCTCAAAAATTGCAGAATCTTCTCCTTTTCAAAAGCATTTTCTGCAAAAGGCGAAGTGGATTAACATTGTTCAAAGATTTTGTCATCTGTTGTATAAATATTGTCCTAGTAATCATAATTATACACATCATTTTTATAAAAAGATATTAGAATTTGAAAAGATTGTTATTGGGTCAACAAAACATGACCTGACCTGTTTAGACAGTACTAAAATTTGACATGTTTCAGTTGTTATATGAATGAATTTAATCTACTAAATCGACAACTTCGTATGAAGTGTATCTTTCTGGCTCACTTTTAACTATACCAAGAAACGGTTTACTAGACTTATCATCTGGAAATAGAATATTGGCGATTTCGGGGTTGCATGTCTCAACAAACTGAATCTCATTGTCAGTAGTTGCTGCCTTCACAAATTCTTCATAATCAGGTCCCTAGCAAAATTTATACATGTAAAAGGATTAACCGGTTAACCACGAGGGATCAGTTTGGTGCACCAATATGTTTGCAATTAGACTTTTATCTGAGTTATTAAGGAACAAGAACCACATAGAAGCACATACTTCAAATTTATCAAATAAACCAACTGCAAACATGGTATGTTTATGAAGGAATATGTTTGCTTCATCGACACAATTGATTCTAACAATAGGTGTACCCGTCTTCTTCCTCACCCATATCACTATTTCTTCCCTGATTCACAGGAAACCCCCAATAATTAACAAACATTTTACACACAAAAGACTCTCTTGGATGCCTGTCACATAGGATATCACTGACATAAGGGGGGGTGTTGTGTTCTGAAAATTGTTATTGCAACTTCTAGAATCATATGACTGTTAACTAGAGCTATGGATAGGTACCACTTATAATTTAGAACAAAAATTCCCGTAAGTCAGTATCTATTGACTGTATCTTAGAAATGTCAAATGTGATTGTTCTTACATTATTCAGTGTGTGTCCGGCATTGAGCCTTCAAAGTGATCATGTGATATGGGATAATCAGGATAATCAATTCTAAAACTGATACATAAAACTGACATTAATTTAAACTTTAATCATCCATACATAAAACTTTAATCATCATACATAACACTTTACACTAATTTAAACAAAATTAGCCCTAGAATTAGTATGGGTGAAAAAGTTACATTTGTCCTTGTAACGACAAACACTTCCTTCCCCAATGGTCTTGCAGAGTTTCGTCCTATAGTTGGGAGGACGCCTTGTTATCTAGAGTTCCTCGATAGCATGCGCAAACCAACAACGATCACCTCTAGGGCAGAAGAGGCCAGCTTTGGGATAATCAGGATAATCAATTCTAAAACTGATACATAAAACTGACATTAATTTAAACTTAAATCATCCATACATAAAACTTTAATCATCATACATAAAACTTTACACTAGTTTAAACAAAATTAGCCNAAAAAAAAAAAAAAAAAAAAAAAAAAAAAAAAAAAAAAAAAAAACTACTTATCCAAACTTAAAACTAGACCAATGGCAAAAATTCCAAACCCTAACCACTCCAAAATCGTTGCCTAATCTTTAATCTTGTTCCTACTCCCAATAACGATTATGTTATTGATTAATTAACTGTGTTTAATTCAATCTTTAACATTATTTTATCGGGATCTACCCTTGATTTGATTAGGTTTTCGTTCTTCTTAGGGTTTTTATTTAATCGCTTTTTTTGGTCTTTTGGGTATCGATTCTAACTAATTTCCTATTCATTATGGAAGTCGGTTAGATCAATCTATGTGCGTATATATTCATGCCTTAACATGTTAAGGCAATCGATTTGAAGTCTTGACGTTGTTCTTCTTGTTTTCTGGTTTGCGATTTATTTTCCT
>LBNU01016236.1:0-29078 GCA_014162995.1 Artemisia annua
CTTGAAGGAGTTGGAATTAAACCTATTTTTTCCAACCCGGCTTCACTCCCTTTTACACGCACGAAATCTTAAGTTGTCGTCACAAATTTAGAGTGCTTAAATTTAACATAAAAGCTTTTGAGGTTTATTCTTTCTAGCTCATCTCACTTAGGAGTGCAACAAAATCCCGCCCTAATTGATGCCAACGAGCAAATTTTCTTTGTGCTTTAGGACCCCATAGTAATAATAATAAATGTGCCAAGGGTAGAAACTGCAATAGAAATTGCAGCTTTCTGAATAGGAACCGGCTTATCTATGGGTATACCATGAAGTTACAAAGGTTGTATCCGCAAACCAATCCCCTATAACACAATAGACATGGAAAGAGGAATAGGCTAGACCAGTCTTCCAAAACTATGTCCATCATCCATAATGTCAAGCAATCTTTTTCGTCTTTGGTAAACTTAACAAGGGTTGTAGTCATCAATTCATCATAATCCTCCTATTCAACTACTTTGACCATTTCAGAACACATCATAGTATTTTTGGGGAGTCCAAAGAGTTAATCACATATGAATAATTTTTTCTCTTGGGTAGCCTAATATGCGTAGAACCATGTATGACAATCAAAAGAGCTTAAAATGGCCTTCACATGTATGAACAAACCCACTGTTTTAGGACATTTTACGAATAATTCTCAAAAATCATTACATGTATGAACAAACCCACTGCTTTAGGACATTTTACGAATAATTCTCAAAAATCATTATATAAATAGGTTTTTAGAAGGGTTAAATTGTAAAATATCGATAAAAACTTAGACATGAAAACATGAGTCTAAATGTCTAATGTCGTTCAAAATGTCTATCAAACTCAAACTCAGCATGCACTAATAAGCTTTTGAGAAAGTGAATATTATATCTTTAAATAGCTTACCTTGTGCCATCAAGAAACAAAATAAAACAGTCTCTTTAAATAGCTTACCTTGTGTCAACCTTATGAAGAAAAAAACTTACAGACAGAATAAACATCTGCGTTTTACTACCGAAGTTGGAAGCAGATTAACTAACATAGAGCAAAACAGATCGAACAATATTAAGATTGAATAAGTTACCAAGAATAAGATATTCAACAATCACTCAATCAAAGTACAATGTTTCTTTTTACAAAAATAACGAGGAAGCACCATTGGAATACAAAATTTGGTGCAACCTCGCGAAAAGAGTAAACAGTTATTAGGAAACTACCAAGACTCTCCATAATGTTTCTCCAACTACCTCCTCATTAACTCTCTACAACTACCAGTACACTCCATAACTACCAAGACTCTCCATAATGTTTCTCCAACTACCTCCTCATTAACTCTCTACAAATACAAGTGCACTCCAACCTTCACCTATGCCATTCTCTTCCTCTACATTAATAACTCTCCATTAAAACTCTCCTACCTCTCAATTAAAACTCTCCTAACTCTCCATTAAACTCTCCATCTTTGTTTCGAATTTAATCACGATCTGATGCAATACTATTGTTGGAGTTACAGGGGTATCAACCATCAATAACAAGAGGTATCAATCAATTTAATCAAATTAAAGTTTTATATAATTTTATGTTAAATGCTCCCCGCTTCGAATGAATTAATTGTTTTAGATGAAAAGTATATGTTATATTAATTTGGTTTGGAGTGGACTTAATGCATTTTCATCGTTCATAACCCAACAAAAAAAATAAAATTACTATGTTTTTATCTTGAAATAACACAACTTCTGCTACTGTTATGAAATAATTAAAATCATGTCTTTTTTAGTCATTTACCAACATAAACCAACATAAGTTTATAAGCTTATTAACCATGAGCTAATCGAAACACTAAGCATGGGCTTATAAGCTTATGTTATATAAGCCATGGCATAAGCCGCTTATTAAAAATAAGCCTAAGCTCACTAAATAAGCTTAGCCAAACATGGCCTAGGTTCCCAAAATTTTGATAAGGAAGGAAGGAGTGATGGGAAAAAAACTAGTATGGGTACCGCCAGTTCCCCCATTGTGCCCAGAGCAACACAAGAGACTTCACTTGATGTGTGAAAAGGCGAGATCTAACGCGAAAGTTGTAGATTTGAAACCCATGAGCCTAGAAAAATATCGCATGCCTTTTTTTCATTGCTTAATAGTAATTAATTAGTTATTGGTCGATTTGTTAACTGGAACTTGTTAGATTTACAATTAATTGTGTTGGTGAAGGTCGAGCAGCTGCTCGTATTAGACTACCAGGACCCCCTCCCCTGTGGTCTTCACTCCCCGAACTGTAATTGACTTATCAGTTATCAGCACATACTTGTTGTAGGTAATAATATTTTTACCTTTTTCTTCTTATGGTTAATTATTATTATTATTAACTACTGTATATGGTGTTAACTAGCTACAAGAGGTGAAGCCGATATCTATAAGGATCTAGCCACCGCACCTGATGACGCAGTGTTCATGATCTTACCCTGCCATTGGTAATCTTCTTCTGCCAGGTGCCTAGCGTGTCAAGTGAAACTGTGGTTGCAGATTTGTCATCACCAACTACCGGTAACAATTAATTAATTACATTCGTGTAGTAGTTGGGTTTAACATTTTTACTTTTACTTGAGCTTAATCAAGATATCTTATGACTTAAGATGTCTGATATGTTGTTATTATAGTCAAATTCATTCTTAGCGTGTTACTATCATATAGTTTGAGCTTTACTTTTGTTTTTGTAAATGGTATGAGGCTGAATTGTCATGGGGAAATGGCATGTGCTTGAAAATTTGAACTTGGATGTGAAGGACCCATCAAACACTTTTGCTAAAATATTAGTATCAAAATCAGGAGGTATTGTAAAATGTTGGAGATAGGGGACGGGGCCTACATGCACAAAATCATCCAGGATGGTGGTCCTGTGGTATAGGTTCAAATCTCGTGCATGACGCGGTGCCCTAAGAAGCCCAAAAGATCTGAGTAACAAAGCCTAATCCTTAAAATAGTATCAGATGAGCTCATATTCGAGACCAGCGGAATCGGCATGCATAACATTCCTGACAGAGTAAAACGGGTTACCATCCCGGGAAACTATGGAGTAAAGCAAGTCGTTATCCACAATAGTAAAATCTAAGGTCAAATCACCACTTTCTCCTTCCCCTACTACTTGTTCATGATTATTACCCAAAAGGTGTGCATCCATAACAGCCCAGACTCCAACACGCGAGTAGAAACATGAAACGGAGGGGTGTTTTTAACAAGCCTAACATACAAAATCCTAAAACAATCTGCTTATTGACCGGTGGTAGAGAGATGGTGTGGTATTGCAAATAAGTTTTATGGAAAGATTATTAGAGGCACATCAACTAAGGAGTCTTTATGACCAAATGGATTAACCACTAAAAGTGTGTGAGCGGGAGCAAGTCGGTAAAGCGAAAAACTACGAGATACGTCCACAAATTAGGTAAAATCAAAGTAGTCACACCAGTTAACCTTGGGTTGAATAGGAATACTCAACCGACTCCTATCAGACACATGATAGCCATAAAGAACACCATAACGTTCATACTCTCGTGTCGTCAAATGATTAAACAACCATACCGGTGGCCTAACTCGAATGTTGTATCCCTTAATGAGCTCAACATTAGCAGTAATCAACATATTGAAACGCCTATTGACTCCCACAAACTCTCATTTCACGTACATCATAGTCACCGAATAGAAAGAGAAAATCACACACACATTTCATCCACCTCCATTGTTACAAAGGGTCCCATGATGTAGATGACGACATCTTTACGATACTATTCAGTGACTATGATATACCTGAAATGAGAGTTTGCGGGAGTCAATAGGTGTTTCAATACGTTGATTACCCCTAATGTTGAGTTCATTAGGGGCTACAACATTCGAGTTAGGCCACCGGTGTGGTTGTTTAATCATTGTACGACACCAGGGTATGAACGTTATAGTGTTCTTTATGGTTATCGTGTGTCTGATACAGTCGGTTGAGTATTTTTGTTCAACCCAAGGTTAACTGGTACGACTACTTTGATTTTATCCGATTTGTGGACGTATCTGGTAGTTTTTCCCTTTACCATTCTTGCTCCCGTTCACACACTTTTAGTGATTAACCCATTTGGTCATAAACACTACTTAGTTGATGTGCCTCTAACAATCTTCCCACAAAAATTATTTGCAATATCGCACCATCTCTCTATCACCCGTGAGCAAGCAAAAAATTGTTTTAGGATTTTGTATGTTAGGCTTGTTGACAACACCCCTCGGTTCCACGTTTTCGACTCGCGTGTTGGAGTCTGGGCTGTTATCGATGCACGCCTTTTAGATAAGGATGGTAAACAAGTAGTAGTAGGGGAACGAGGAGGTGATTTGACCTCATATTTTACTATTGAGGATAACGAATTGCTTTACTCTATGGTTTCCATGGATGGTCGCCCGTTTTACTCTGTTGGGGATGCTATGCATGTTGATTCCGCTGGTCTTGACTAGGTGCCCACTTGGTACTATTTTTGGGATTGGGCTTCGCTACTCAGATCTTTTGGGTTTGACAAGGCACCACGTCATGCACGATATTTGAACCTATACCACATGACCACCATCCATGATGGTTTTGCGCATGTATGCCCCGTTCCCGATCTCCAAAATTTTACGATACTTCCCGATTTGGATGCTAATCTCCTAACAAAAGTGTTTGATAGGGTCTTTCACATCCAGGTTCATATCTTCAAACTCATGTCATTTCCCCATGACAATGCAGTCTCATACCATTTACAAAAGTCAAGCTCAACTATATGATAGGATCATGCCAAGAATGAATTTGACTATAATAACAACATATTAAGTCATAAGATATCTTGATTGAGCTCAAGTAAAAGTAAAAATGTTAAACCCAACTACCATTATTAGGTCCCCTCCGGATACGCCCCCCAAATTTTGATAAGGAAGGAAGGAGCGAGGGAAAAAAATAGTATGGGTACCGCCAGTGTTCCCAAAGCAATAAAGGAGACCTCACTTGTTGGAAAAGGCGAGATCCAACGCGAAAGTTTGAATATGGCGCCCCCCCACCCATGAGCCCAGAAGAATATCGTATGCCTTTTTTTCATGCTTAATAATAATAATTAATTAGTTATTGGTCGATTTGTTAATAATAATTAATTGTGTTGGTGAAGGTCGAGCAGCTGCTCGTTTTAGACTACCAGGACCCCCCACCCCTGTAGTCTTCACTCCCCGAACTGTAATAGACTTATCAGCACATACTTGTGGTAGGTAACTCCTCCTTTAACACTAACTATTTTATTTTACCTTATGTTTAATTATTATTAACTACTGTAAATGGTGTGTTGATTAGCTACCAGAGGTGAAGCCGATATCAATAAGGATCTAGCCAACGCACCTGACGATGCAGTGTCCACCGGCTAAAGATATATTACTAAACAACTGCTGCTACTTATTCACATTTTGGCTTATCTAACAGGCATAGCAGATGACGAGTTTAAGGCATCTATCATCAAGCGCTACCGCGGTAACAAATTAAATCCACTTCTATCTACTACTGTTTGGATTGGATTGGATTGCATTTATCAGTTTCATTATCTTTCCCTTATTGTAGATCGTCCCTTTTCTCAAGCGACACCGCGAGTCAAGTGAAACTGTGCTCAAGTGCCACTGACAAGATAAATCCGTGGACACAGCTTCTGGTAACAATTAATTCCACTCTCACATACTAGTCGTTGGCGATGGGTTTCCACCATTTGTCAATTTGATTACTAAAGCTGATCAAAAATTTGACTTTGTTAATGGCAAGTCACTTCGTTTTCATATTAACTTGCACTTTTTTTTTTTTTTTTTTTTTTTTTTTTTTTGTTTTTGTTTTTTTTTTTTTTTTTTTTTTCTTTTTTTTTTTTTTTTTTTTTTTTTTTTTTTTTTTTTAAATAAAACTTAAGCTCGATCAAGGTATTTCATAACTTATTTAGTTGGTTGCAATGCTTTGTATTATATTTGGTCAAATTCAATTTTAACACGATATCATCTATATTGGAACTTGACTATTAAGTATATAGCACAAATGAACAATAAGATGAGATTGTCATTTGTAATATTCTATGCATACACTTTATGCAATTTGAATGCCTTGTGGGGTTGGTTTTTCCCTTTATTTGTAATCTCTGAAATGTTTGTTTACTCACGGATGGACCTAAACATGTTTATGCGTGTGGAACACAAGCTCTTAAGAAAGCAGCACTAATATCTAACAATAAGTTGCTCTGGGGTTGTTTTTTAATAACTGGAGTAGAACTAATCATCTGAAAAAATAATAAAAATAACCTGATGTTAGGCTAAAGATCACAACAAAAATAATAAAAAATAACAACCGGAGTTTGTAAAAATCACAACAAAAGTTGGCTGATCACTTGATGAAGGGTTTGACTAAAGACTTATAATGTCTGCTAAAGGGATGGGTTTAAAGTCCATCATAGTCTCTCATTGATAAGACACCCAATTATTTGGGAGCTGAATTCAATGTGGAAAGCTCAATACTCAAATAAGTGGTGCACATGAATTTACATATCATCCCAAGGTATGTGCGCATTCGTATTGATGGTTACGTTGAAGTATAACTTCTTAATAGCTCTTTTGTAAAAGTGCAAGAGCATGTGCATGAAGGAATCGGTCTACTTATGTGAATATGAAGTTTTGCTGCTTCAAAAAAACTTGTGTGTATGTTATCTTTTATTATTTAAATGGGTTGAAGGGTTCAATTTTTAGAACAACATGATTCTTGAATACATATTTGGAATGTGTAATGTATTAAAATGAAAATTCAATCTTTAAGATATATTCATTTATGCGTAAGTTTTGTTTTATTTTTTAATCTTATGCAAAGGAATTGTACTAAATTGTTGATGTATTGTGCTAGATAGCTTTTAGGTGTTTGCAAACTTGTGTTTATGTTGTCTTCTACTATTCAAATGGGTTGAAGGGTTCAATTATTAGAAGAACTTGATTCACGAATATTTGGAAATTGTGATGTACTAAAATGAAAATTCAATCTTCGGAGTTGAATATAAAAACCCGCCATGCCTCACGCCTTAGCACACCTTTTCCCGCTTTATCTCACGCTACTCCTAAAGTTGACGTCTTAGTCTATTTCGTAACGTGAAGGTCACGCCTCACGCCTTAGCGACGCCTTGACGCCGCCATGTCGCCCCTTTTACGAGTCATATTACATTTGGGCGCGATAGACAAAAAATTTGTTAGGAGATATATATTTGTGAGCAAGAGATTTAGGAGATGTAAATATGGTGAAACCGCAAGGACCTATCTCATAATGTGTTTTTATATATATATATATTATATACCTCCCCTTGAAAAAACGCCAGACAAATTCCCCCCAAATTTTGATAAGGAAGGTGCGATGGGAAAAAAATTAGTAAGGTTACCGCCAGTTCCCCCAGTGTGCCCAGAGCAACAAAGGAGACTTCACATGATGTTGGAAAAGGCTCAAGCCAATGCGAAAGTTGTAGATTTGAATAGGGCGGCACCCCCATCCATGAGCCCAGAAGAATATCGTATGCCTCCTCTTTTTCATTCCTTAATTAATTTATTAGTTATTGGTCGAACTGGAACTTGTTAGATTTATTATTATTAATTGTGTTGGTGAAGGTCGATTAGCTGCTCGTTTTAGACGACCAGGACCCCCCACCCCTGTGGCCTTCACTCCCATAACTGTAGTTGACTTATCAGCACATACTTGTGGTAGTAAATAATATTTTACCTTTTTCTTCTTATTGTTAATTATTATTATTATTATTAACTGCTGTAAATGGTGTTTGTTAATTAGCTACCAGAGGTGAAGCCGATATCTATAAGAAGCTAGCCAACGCACCTGACGACGCAGTGTTCATGATCTTGGACCCTGCCACTGGTAATCAATCTTCTTTTGCTAGACAGTGTCCACTGGCTAAACATATATATGCTTATTCACGTTTTGGCTTATCTAACAGGCATAGCAGATGACGAGTTTAAGGCATCTATCATCAAGCGCTACCGCGGTAACAAATTAAATCCACTTCTATCTACTACCTGTTTGGATTGGATTGGATGCCATTTATCAGTTTCATTACCTTTCCCTTATTGCAGATCAAGCGACCTTTCTCAAGCGACACCACGAGTCAACTGAAACTGTGGTTGCTCAAAGTGGTGAAACTTTTTAATTTTTTTACTTAACCTTAATTATGATAACCTTATTAAGCTGCCGATGGTTAAATTAATGCCTTGTCTCTGTTATTCTATAGGTATTCCAGATGAAGTGCTAGGAGGATCTGGGCTCAAGCGTCACCGACAAGATGAATCCGTGGACACTAACAATTAATTCCACTCTTACATACTAGTCGTTGGGGATGGGTTTCCACCATTTATCAATTTGATTACTAAAGCTGATAAAAATTTTGACTTATATCATCTATATTGGAACTTGACTATAAGTATATGTAGCACAAATGAACAATAAGATGAGATTGTCATTGTAATATTCTATGCATACACTTCATGCAATCTGAATGCCTTGTGGGGTTGGTTTTACTATATTTGTAATCTCTGAAATGTTTGTTTACTCACGGATGGACCTTAACATGTTTACGCTTGTGGAAAACAAGCTCTTAAGAAAGCAACACTAATATCTAACAATAAGTTGCTGTTGTTTTTTTTAAATAACAACTGGAGTAGAACTTATCTGAAAAAGATGATAAAAATAACCTGATGTTTCGGTAAAGATCACAACAAAAATAATAAAAAATAACAACTGGAGTTTGTAAGATCACAACAAAATTTGGCTGATCACTTGACGAAGGGTTTGGAGACTTGGTTTTAAAGTCCACCATGGTCTCTCTATATGAAATTTTGCTAAAATTTTAAGAGTTGAATTCAAGGCATTAATTTAACCCCAACAATGTCAGGTGTCAAACTTATGAAGAAGAAAAGTTACAGCCAGAATAAACATCTGCGTTTTACTACCAAAGTTGGAAGCAGATTAACTAAGATTGAATAAGTTACCAAGAAGAAGATATACAACAATCACTCGATCAAAGCACAATGTTTCTTTATACAAAAAAAAGAGGAAACACCATTGGAATACAAAATTTGGTGCAACCTCTCGAAAAGAGTAAACAGTTCTTAGGAAACTAGTTTTACAGATTTTGTTCATCGTGTTCTGATCAGATGTGCTGAACAATTCAGCTTATCAATCACTTCAGAAATATTACAATGACATCAGATATGAAGTTTATTTAGTTTTCAATGTTCTGTTAGGTCTATTGAAAATTGGGTTCGCTAATAATTCTTTAGCAGACGGACGCCTTATAGGATTTGGGTCCAGCATTGCCTGCAACAGATGACAAAGAAACCATTCAGATGGTACACGGTTTGGTAATAATGTTTAGTCATTAATCAAAATTGGTCAGTTAAAAACATATTTATCAATAGTTCAATATGACCAGAACTCCAGAAGAATGAAAAAAATTGTAACGATTAATAGTGAAGACCAAAAAAGTGAACCTCTGAACGATACTTGGTTGAAAAGATTAGAAAAAAAAGTGCACTAGCAATTACTGAATTTATAAAACTTGGAACCAGGATTTTTAGTTTTTTCAAAACTGGCTAGAGTATATGTTACTTGTACTGTGGCTTGATATAAAATGAGTTGAAAGTCGGCAAAGTGTGCTTTAATGCACAAAACCTCCTAATTTAGTCGTATAAAAATTAGAAGTAATCCATAGCCTAACCTGATACATAGCAAAATCGTACCTAGAAAAGCCTGATCAATATATTTTACAGTAAATAATGAGTAATACCTTGAGTATATTCTGAAATTGCACTGAATGACCAGGAAGAAGAGGGAGCTTCCCTTCCCTAAGATTTTGGAAATATGGTCCAGACTCTGGCAACGTTGAACCCCTTATAAGTTCATAAATAGTAGCTCCAAGAGAGAAGATGTCAACTTTGTCAAGATGATCATAATTATCATTTAATATTTCTAGAGGCATGTAACGTGCATCGCCTTCATCAATTGGCAAACTTCCATCAACGAGGCTTGCACAACCAAAATCACCAAGCTTGTATACACCATTCTTCACGTATATATTTTCAGGTTTCACATCTAAGTGAACGATTCCCTTCTCATGTACAAATTGCAACGCCTTAGCTATCTGTAAAATCATTATGATAATGAGTATAATAAATATACTTTCTTAATTAAACTGAAACTACTGCAAGTTCCATATATATTAAGCATCCATATTCACAGGATTTCAGCACAGCCACATTTATCTTCTTGTAAAGTAACATATTACATAATATACTGCAGGAAGTAGTTTTATATGGATTTATGCAGAACCTACATCACTTTTAAACCTGACTTGATTACATGAAATCAATTTTACAGACATTTCATTTTCGCTTGAAATATATACCATAACGACTGCATAACACAGAATATTATGAAATGTATTGTTAAGCATATTAACCTGGTGCATTGCTTCTAACACTTCATCTTCGGCGCATGGTCTTGATAAACGATTGATAGATAGACTGTGATCACAGAGTTCCATCTGGATGTAGAGTTGCCCGTTTTCAAACCAAGAAGTATTATATCCAACAATGTTATCATGATATCCTGCAAAAACATTCAGGGATCTCTGTTTGAGTAGAGTATCTATCAAGGGAATCAGTGGAGTATAAAAAGCTATTCTTCAGTTACTCACCTAATGCAGCTAAAGCTTGTACTTCCATCAAAGCTTTTTGCCTGAAGAATTTGACCCTTATAAGTCATTTAGTATCAAAAGTAGCATAAATACAGATTTTTACATACATGGATACATCTTAGAAAAACCTACTTTTTTATACGGCAACATATTTTGGGAAAAGTCGTACCTCTCACTGTCCTGTTTCAGCATTTTTATGCTTCTTTTTACAGCATACATGCACCCATCAATTCGCTTCAAGACTTTGAATACAAAGCTGAAGTTTCCGGTACCAATTCGCTATAAAAGAGAAGAGTTAGTTCTGAAAACATTTAAATGTCATGTTTTAAAAAAAAATTATCACCATACTATCTTTATGTCAAATCATTATACCTCTATTTCATGAAAATCTGTTCTATAGCGTGACAGACCCTCACCACCACTTGGAGGGGAGAAAACATCTGCATATCATGTATCCATAAATAAGAATAACTTAAGGTTCCAATGAAATACACAGAGACCTCTAAACTCCCACTTGTTCAGCAAAGAAGTATGAATGGTTTTTCTTGGTCAGGTGAATTTAGTAAAACATATGTTATATCAAAAACTGAAAAGATATGATCAAACCATGACAAAAGGATATTAACATAAACATAGAAAAAGTAAAATAACTATATACCTGCACATTTTGCTCGGCGATCACCAAATGGGTCTACACCATTATCTGAAGCATCCTTGATATAGGGGTTTCTCATACAAGGTGGAGGCGTTACCCGACTACGTAACACGATAGCAGATGGTGGAACATACCCCTGCTTGTATTTCTGAGGTTCTGTTACTGGTTCATAATCTGGTTCAGTTTCCTCTGGTACATCATCTTCCAATCCCCGGAATGCTGTTACATTGCAAAAAATGTTTAGAATGCTAATATGCAAGCATTAACCATTTTATCCTCAACAATGCATACATCCATAACATAACCTCACATATGCCTTAATGACAGATATTCACAACATAGGTTAATGAAACACTTGAAAATCGAGTTAGCGCTAAGAAAAGTTTTTTACAAACTAACTAACCTGCTTTGCTTCTTTTACTTCGAACAGACTTTACTTTCTCTGGTGATCTTGGGCAAGACATCTCTTCATCCTATATAAATACACAAAAAATAAGAAACAATTCAACAAAAAATATTAATAACTCTAAACCAACAGAAACCTAATACACATGCTATTTCAAAATTACCTTATCGTGACCTAAACTAACCGGCATTGGTGGAGCTTCTGGAGTAATATAATCCGGCGTACTGCACAAAAAACAATCTTCACTATAATCACTTGCCAAAAGTCCACAAACTTACAATGGGAATATATGTTTTGGCTTAATTTTGGTTTATAAGCTTAGTGTGTTGACCTTAATTTTCTCACTTATGAGCTTATTAAAACAGTAAACTGAGTAGAAAAGAAATTACGTTCATGACCCAAAAAATAAGCTCAGTTCTTAAGTTTTACTTAGTAAGGAAAAGTAAAGAAATTGGAAGTAAACATTTTCAGCCCAATTTTGGGAGAAAAACACAACTTTTTTCGTTTTGCTTCACTTTCTTTACTTTCCTTCCTTAAGTGATACTCGAGAACACAGTGGGAATGTTTAGGATTGGTTATTATTTTGCTTATGCTTCTACTTAAACATAAGTAGTTCCAAACACAGACTGATAGACCCAAGCCTTTGGTCTAGTCGTATCACGTATGTGAGTTGCCCACCAACCTAGATGTGGTGGATTCAAGCCACGCTAGAGGCATTTGTGAGATAGATGGTATAGGGTGTGAAAAAAATTGTGGTTTAAAAAAAGTACTCCCGAACAAAGTGTTGGGATTTGCTTGTTATTTCTGTCTATGGTTCTACTAAAAGTAAGTAATTCAGAAAATAGTGTTTGGATTTGCTTATTTCGTAAAAAAGGCAAAAAATAATCATTTGTTCATACCATTCAATCAAATTCATTTAAGCTAAATTGTTTCAAGACAAATTAATTAAAACCTCAAAAAAGTTTTAAAATAAATGCCTCTGCTTGCCACATTAGGTACACAGATAAGCCGTGTACATCCCGACACAAGGATAACCTCATTCGCTTTTTAAAAATACACAGATAAGCAATCCCAAACACCCCCTAAAACTAATCTAATTTAAAAATCACACAATTCATGATCCTTTTTCAACTATTCAAAACAAAATGAATTTCAATTATATTAACTTATCAATTTTACAAACCCTAAAAAAAATCAATAAAATAAAAAATACCAGAAAAAGTCCTGACTGAGAATGTTATTACTCTCATCCAAATTCACAACACCTCCGTCAAAATCAAACACCGTTGACTGCACCGTTGACCGCCCATTATCCAATCCATCCTCCTCCTGACTCACATCTTCTAGAAGCTTCTGGAACCTCAACTTGTTGTTATTATTATTATGAACCGGTGGCTTGAAGTTCAGTTGACCTAACTGAACCGATAGATGCGTGGCCAACGAGCCTTTCATCGTCTTCAGATTCGTTAGTCTCTTGTTGTTCCTCCTCTTCACGGCGGTGCGATTCATTTTTTGATTAGTTTGTGGATCTCACGCGCCGGTTTTGAGTCGCACGCGCCGCCGTTGGTGTTATGACTGTGTGTGTGTGTGTTTTAAGAGATGTGGAAATGAAAATATATTGTGGAAAATGGTTTGAATTTATTTTGAAAAATAGCGGGGTTTCGAGGCACGTGTGAAAGTGTGGATGTTGAATTAATCGAGACCGTTGGATTGTTTTTTATGTCAGATATGGTTTGTGGGGTCCACTGGCCACTATAGTTCTTTGAAGAGCTTGTATCTAATCGACTAGTGTGTGTTGTAAGTTTTACTTTCATGTAGCTCTAGCTTATTCATAATCCGGGTATTACCCACAAGATCCTAAAACATAACTCGCCCGAATATGTAAATCGGTTTTTGGTTGAAATCGAATCGAACTGAATTAAATATTTGATTTTTGGTTTTGGTTTTGGTTTTGGCATTAATCCAAAAACCCCAAAACCTTTAATGATGAACTAGTAGGGTACTCGCGCGTTGCGGCGACGGGTACCCTAAAATAAATATTAACGGCACCAAATATGTAGTAGCATGTCTGCATGTCCGTCACGTACAAATATCAGTATATCAAATAGTTAACGACTTGTATTGTACATACTTGTACTTCAAATCATTGTGTTTTGTGTTTTATGACTTGTATTAATTGGTGATGGGGTGTATTAATTGTACAAGTGTAAGAAATATGTTAACCTTAAAATTATTGTGCTTTAAATACTTGTGCTTTATGTTTTATCAATTGTATTTACTTAAAATCTATATTAGGAAATCTTAAAAATTAAATAAGAGAGAAGGTGCAAAATGTATTATAAGTAGTATAGATGTCTTTGGAGCACGTTTGGTCAAGAGAATTTTCAAAAAGATAAATGAATCAGAGAATAGAAATTCTGACTAATGAAATCAGTTAAAAATTTTAATGAATTTTTGTGTTTTGATAACATGAAAAACTTGATCCGAGAAATGAGAAGAAAATAAATTTGTTGAGAAAAAGAAAACTTTAAATAATTTACATACACATTTGATATCATCCAAAAATATATATATATATATATACAAAATGAAATAAGAACACTTGTAAATCAGATAAAAAATATATATAACTTGAATAACTTTCTAAATAAAAAATAATAACATAATTTACATAATTTTTGATTATATGAAACATTCACGTAAATCTGTTTGCAACCAAAATACATATCATGAAAAAAAAAATGTTACAAAATAGTTGGTGGAAATGAAACTTTAAAATTTGCATTACCAATTCTTCACTTTTTTATTTCTCTAACCTACTAAACAAAGGAATTTTATCCATTTCAAATTCATCGTCTCGTTTCCCTCTACCAAACATTCAATTGGTATACTGAATAAAGAAACTGTCGTGCTTATAAGAAGTGTTGATTCATCCGATTATCAAATAAGCAAAAGTGACACTTACACGACTTTATCATTTTCTAATTTACCTTACTTTAAACTTTAAACCACATCTCTTAATTGTTAATATAGTGGATGTCATTGTTTGTATTTGGTTTGGTTGGTTGAATATAAATTGCCTTTCAAAAAATAAATAAATAAATAAATAATCTTAACATGAAAAATAAAATAATTCATAACTTTTCTTCCTCTTCATTTCTCTCCCTCTTTCATTTACTTTTACTTTCTTTTTCTTCCTAATTTTTACTTTGAAAACACAATGTTAAGGAAAAAATGGAAAGGAAAAAGAATGAAAAAAATGGTGATTTGATTGATTTTAAATAAAACGTTTTCTCTCAAAATATAGACTGAAAATTTACTTCTTTTTTATTTACTCTTCCTTGCTAAAAAAACTTGAAAACTAAGCACTATACTATAGATAGTTATTTTGCATCTTTGATAGTTATTTCGCATCTTTCTCAAATTATTTTTTTTTCTCTAAATTTGTACCTTATTGTATATTGTGTTTAAAAGTTTCAAAAAGTTAGGGCCCGCTTGGTTCAAAGAAGGGAAAAGCAATGGTAAAAAGAATACAATGCAATATAATGAGCCTTCCCCTCAATTTGTTGAGGAATGATGTATTACCCAATACTAGATAATGGGGCATTATATTCCCTTTAACTAAGTTCTATCAATCATTATCTTACCCATGTAACCCTTAACCAAGCGGGCCCTTAGGGTTCGTTTGGTTCGCAGAATGTTTTTGACGAAATTGTAATCTGTTTAATAAATTGGAATGTGAAGGAATGGAATGTTAGAAATTGAAATCCTTAGTATTTAAAATCTAACAGAATTGAAATTTGCAAATACTAGCGCATGTTTGGTTGGAAGAATGAAATGAAAAAAACAATTATATTAATATATTTAAAATCTAACTTTAGTTTAAGATTAATAAACTAAGTATTATTTAATAAATAAATTACTTATCAAATAATAATAATAATATTTTTTTAAATAATATTATATAAAATAATATATTAAATAAATAGTGTTTTTATATAAAATACAATTGTATTTTTCAAGGTATAAATTAAAAAAGTAAGCTATAAATAAATTATATTTAATTTTAAATAAATAATAATTTTTAAATATAATAATGATAATAATTCTTAAATTAAATAATAATTTTTAAATCTTAATAAAGTGGTTTTTTATAAAAAAAAAATAATAATTAAATGATTGTTTTAATAATAATAATAATAATAACCCTTTCTCTTTTTCTTCTTTTAGAGAACCTGAGAAAGATGCAGTAACCCTTCTGAAGCGTATTCGACGATTCTCTATGACTCAAGACATTGGGGCACGTGCTGCGGCTCATATTTTTAATAGGATCGGTTTTGCTATTGCTAGAGGTGTGGGGGCTCAGTTGGTTTCTCGGCTTCCCACCAATTTCTTGTAAATCCTATGAGTTTTTAATAAAGTGATGGTTAATAATAAAAAAAAAAAAAAAAAAAATAATAATAATAATAATAATAATAATAATAATAATAATAATAATAATAATAATAATAATAATAATAATAATAATAATAATAATAATAATAATAATAATAATAATAATTCAATGGAATTGTAAACAATCCTCTCATATTGCTATGGAATGTTGAATTCCATATATATGAGATTTTGAAGGAATTTCATTCCATCCCGTTAGCCAACCAAACACAATAAGTTATGGAATTCACAATATATTTCATCAAAATATATGGGTTGACAATTGATATCATCGTATTGAAGTTTATGCATGGGTCTTTTTCTACCGCCTCTTTGACCGATCAGATAGTACCTACCAACTCCTCGGAAACTTACAAATTACAAGAACCTTTTGGTGTCACATCTGATGAACGTTTAATAAAATTGGGTCAATAGATTAATTTGGTTTATTCACGAGAGGATTTGATATCGTGTTATCCAGTTTTTTCTACAACATTATACATTTTTTCGGATTTTTTATTTTAACATCATGTTTATAATAATTTTTGGAGTTTAATAATAATACTTTAAGCTAGCCGGCCTAGCCGGGCCTTAGGCTNATAATAATAATAATTCAATGAAATTGTAAACAATCCTCTCATATTGCTATGGAATGTTGAATTCCATATATATGAGATTTTGAAGGAATTTCATTCCATCCCGTTAGCCAACCAAACACAATAAGTTATGGAATTCACAATATATTTCATCAAAATATATGGGTTGACAATTGATATCATCGTATTGAAGTTTATGCATGGGTCTTTTTCTACCGCCTCTTTGACCGCTCAGATAGTACCTACCAACTCCTCGGAAACTTACAAATTACAAGAACCTTTTGGTGTCACATCTGATGAACGTTTAATAAAATTGGGTCAATAAATTAATTTGGTTTATTCACGAGAGGATTTGATATCGTGTTATCCAGTTTTTTCTACAACATTATACATTTTTCCGGATTTTTTATTTTAACATCATGTTTATAATAATTTTTGGAGTTTAATAATAATACTTTAAGCTAGCCGGCCTGGCCGGGCCTTAGGCTAGTTCCATATATATGAGATTTTGAAGGAATTTCATTCCATCCCGTTAGCCAACCAAACACAATAAGTTATGGAATTCAGATTCCAAATTCTTTGAATTTGTCAACCAAACACGTTATATAATGGAATTGGATTCCAAATCCACCAGAATCATTAGGATTCCGCCGAACTAAACGGGCCCTTAGTTTGATGAATCTCTTTGACTTTTTACACTTTGTTTTAGTTGGGTTACTTATAAAGTCATAATATATTTGCAATAACTATAAACTTGTTTCTTGTGTTTGTAACAAACACATTCGTATTGAGGAATCGTAATTGTATTAACGATAATCAGCGTCAAAGGTTTATTGTGTTATTATGGCACAAGGCCTTTGAAATTCACGAGCCGACCTTTTCAATCTCACATTGATAATTTATGAATGTAGTATACGGAGTATGTAGAGAAAAATCATGAATATATATAAATTTTCCATGTATGGGTCATTGGCAAGTCATTGTTAAATAATATAAAAAATTAAGATTTCATATAGGTTTTCTTGAAAGATGTTGATATGTTTGATAATAAACTTGAGTCAACCAATCAACACAACATATTCCACGAAAACTCATTGCTAATCCTAATTCATATGGTGCAATCAGAATGTAGTATATTAACTGGCACAATTTCTTCTTTTTATTCTATGTGGGATTGTTTGTATTTCTGTCTTAGTACTTTGTCATGAATATAAATCTTGGCCACAACTTGAGCACTTATAGATACAAATACTCTTAACCCAATTTTATAATTTACACTATGGCTTCCCCTCTCTTCTCATAAATGTGGTCATTTCATGCGATTCACAAATTATATCACTCCTTATATTGTGTATACGACATGCCTTTGCCAATGATTGGTAACAATTATAATTTGACGACCAAAAGATGGAGTCAACAATTGTTTAGTTTGCGCGTTGATAATCACACGTCCATGCTCAAAATAAGCATCCATGTAGCACATTGAAACCATCCTAAACATACGAGAAATATGCACAACTTTGTGTCATTAAGAAATGAGCAAGTAGAGCAGCATGCAACATTATTCAACATCACATATAGTAAAAGCAAAGCTCATGAAAAAATTTAATTGTAGCTGACTAAACCAATAAGAGAACCCGTTTAATAATAAAAAAAAAAAATTTAAATCCGCCACCACGAGAAAACCTGTGCCAAATCTGCATTTACATTTTATGCAGATTTCATAGTTCGGATGATAAAATACATCCCATTTTCAGAAATGTCTTAAATTCGGCACCTGAAATCCCTATCATAAAAGACGGCAAATATGGGAGGAAAGCTACAGAACTTTTAAATCATGTCCATTGAAAATATCCGCACGAAAAAGTTGTGTAACTGAGAACTGGCATCTTTATGCTATTCAATGTTTTGGTAGAGAGTAGTTTTTTCCATTTGTTATAATATTTCATAGACAATTTTTGGGGATCTTCCTTTTTTTTTTTCAAAAGCTTGAATGAAATGGACCCTTTTGTCAATCATCGTCGTGATGTGTTAATGTTTCAACCTTCGAACAACTTTTTTACCTTTCCGGCCAGAATTATTAATGTTACCAATTTGAAAGTGACAAGGTTAGTGGTTCATGTAGTCTTGTTTGTTGAGTGTGGGTCATAACTCGTATAGCACCAGAAACTCTTTCATATGAAATCCTTCTATCTTATTACCTATATTAAATTGATTATAGTGAAATCTTCTTGCATTAGTGGATAGCGAGTTACAATTATTCTTTTTTTCCACAATCAACCACAAGTAGCATGGGTAAAAAAAATGTCCGGATCGAGTTGGGTTGACCAGCAAACAGTACTGATCTTTTTGAGATAGGGTTAATGACATGTAATAGCAACGTACTTTCTCATTTGTTCCATTATCAGATACAAACCCAAAATAATATAAAAATACCCATCCAACTATTAAAAATTTGTTTCATTATCATACTTTTACTTACGTGGCATGATTGGCAACCGACTACACATGTTAAAATTAAATATTATTTTTTATTATTATTTTTTTTCATTTTCTTCCTTTGAAAAACCCACACACATATAACTTGTCAATCCAGATAAGTTTAGATCATTACCATATACCGAAAAAAAAATGTTCATGAGACCTGAAAATGAAAATCAGACATTCATGAGCTATATTTAAGGATAAGAATTGTGGTTTTCTCTTGCAAGACCCAC
Source organism: Artemisia annua (assembly GCA_014162995.1). Taxonomy (NCBI): domain Eukaryota; kingdom Viridiplantae; phylum Streptophyta; class Magnoliopsida; order Asterales; family Asteraceae; genus Artemisia; species Artemisia annua. The sequence continues at coordinate 19,572 of LBNU01016236.1, forward strand.
ACGATAGCAAGGAATACGATGAATCCTGGTGACAAATTTAATATGGAAACACTTTAGCAAATAATTTAATATAATCAAAATAAGAATACGATGAATCCTTATAAGATTAGTCGATGCTACGATCAAAGCCATACCCCAAAATGATGAACCAAGATCTGTATGCAAAGAATCAGTCATTTAAAAAGATACATATATATGCACTGTAATTAAGAAAAAAAAGGCTAATGTTATCATGGGGCTTGTGGTCTAGTGGTAAAGGCTTAAGTAGTTAAGCGAGCCCAAGTGAGAGTAGTACCGGTTTGGGTGACCGACCGGGAAGTCCTCACTTGGGAACCACAAGCTCTAATGATATCAGGCGAATCGGGAATAGGAGTGGGGTTATCCCCTAAGGAGAGGCTCGCGGTTGGTATCTCTGCCCGAGGATGCGACACTAACTCGAGCCAACAACTAACAACTAACCCGCCGTTAAAAAAAAAAAAAAAAAAAAAAAAAAAAAAAAAAAAAAAACCTTATCTCAATGTTCCGATTAGGTAGTTATAGTATTTTAGTGTAGATTCAAATTTAAGTTTTTTTTCATGGTTTTAAAAATGGCCGGAAATTAGAGACGGCCACCGAAGAAAATGGTCGGAAAAATTGGGAAAGATGATCGGGAATGATATGGCATCTATGTGGCCGGAAGAAGTGGAGAAGATGACCGGAAAAAGATTACCAGAAAGTGGCCGAAAGAAGTGGAGAAGATGACTGGAATATGATTACCAATTTTGTAGGTCAAATGATGATATCGACACAAAAATATGAAAGTTTGTAAGGTATTGTTGCATTATTTTGGGTTCGTATCTGATAATGAAACAAATGGGAAAGTATATTGCTATTACATGCCATTAACCCTTTGAGATACAACATAACCCAAATTGACCCATTTACAAATGGGTTGAATTGTCACCTCTAGCAAAAGTAAATAGTAGTTTCCTTGACGTACATACCCGCCCTGATAAGTGATCATACGGATCATGCTTGCCAATGATTGGGGAGATAGCATCATTTCTGATCCATCCAGCTGAAGGGTAATTACACATCCACTTGAGAGTAACATCAGATGGAACATGACAATATTTGAAACATATACTTTTAAAATCTTCCAAGTCCGCGTGACTATCTTTGAAGCCACTTTCGAATATTTGATTAGCCGCGGGCTTCTATAACTCGTTGTATACAAAGATTTTAATGTTTGATGAATCCACAATGGGGTGAATTGGATTAGTCCATTGATACATTGTTGAAGATGCAAGTTGAAGAAGCAATAGTTTGACGTGATACTTTGGACACCAAATTGCGTGGGATGTAAGCAAATGACGCCTCATTTGTTTATCTTCTTACGTGTTAATCCGGTTAACCATAAGTTTACTATTATAACTGATAAAGTACATGTCGCCTACTACATCTTTATAGTTGACATTACACGTCCTTATAATATGATGTTATGCATCTTACTACTAAAAGATATCTGAAGAAGGATAACGTTTAACAACATGCTAAAAATTGCTCCTTTGTTACGTTGTCAAAACTCAAAAGCATATGTATTGTTTTTCTAAAATAAAAATAAAAATAAAAATAATTAGTTTTAAATGGATGTAATATTTTAACCACATGAAGTAACAAGTCATACCACTAGTGTCAATAATCCGATATATCACGTCAGTAAAAGATAATATCTTTATAAGACATTTTTTTTGAACAACTATTATATTAAAAAACCACTAGCAAAAGCTAGAAATTACAATGATACAAGGTATGAATTTTTAAGCCAATAGTTCCAGCTAAACAAAGCTTTACATCTATTTATAAGGCACTTTGTTAGGCACAAACAGAACCTATGGTGCTTTTCTGCCTTTGAGATTGTTTAAAGTAGGTGACCGTGATTGACGTATAACGTTGACGTCGTTGTTTGCTCCGGAAACAAAATTCATAAGTTTTGTGAGGCAACCACTTCCATTGAAATGAATGGATGTGGCCCGTCATCCATGCAATATCGAGCATGATACGCATTTCGACAATTAGCCCACAACCAACCCATTGAAATGAATGGTTGTAGCCCGTCATCCATGCAATACCTGTACCCACGCCCGAATAAACCTGTACCCGTATAAGCTTATTCAGATCGGGTTAAATTGGATAAAAAATCTTAATCAGGTTATTCGGGTTAACTGAAACTTGAACTCTTATTAGGTTCGGGTATCAGGTGATAGTTTAAAGCTTATTTGGGTTAACCTGAATAAATGATTTTTTAAGTATATTTCATTGGTTTTTATAACACTTTACTAACTTTTTATTTTTATATTTTAATTTGGCTTATTCGGTTTAACCCGTACCCGAACAACCTGAATCTGATTAACTCATACCCAAATAACCCAAACCTGAATAACCCGCACATTATTAGAGTCGCCACGAGTATGTTTTTTCAAAACCTTACTGACAGATGAACACTCCTAGCTTATGATATATGAAATGGACGAGTAAGTTGAGGTACCTTTTATAAACTTTGTGTGTTCTTTCTAACATAATACAAGGACCAAAACAAAACAATCAAACGTAAAAACAAGAAAAACAAATAAAATCCCAACATTTTTCAGATCAATCAAAAAATAATCGAAGTCCATTAAAATTCTTCATAATCACCATCAATATGGCAACAACTGTCGACACCTTATCATGGCCTAACCCTAACCCTAACCCTAACCCTAACCCTAACCCTAATCCAGATTCCGACAACGCCACCACCGACCAATCCCCACTTTCCGGCACCGACCAATCCCAAACCCAAACCCTAATCCCAACCAACACCCAAAACACCACCCACACCCAGTTATCCTTATTCCACGTGTCATTCAACCAAGACAACGGCTGTTTCGCTTGCGGCATCAACCAAGGCTTCAGAATCTACAACTGCGACCCTTTTCGCGAGATTTTTCGACGCGATTTCGATACCGGAGGGGGTATCGGCATCGTTTCCATGCTTTTCAGGTGTAATATATTAGCTCTGGTTGGTGGTGGGACCCACCCTCAGTATCCGGTTAATAAGGTCATGATTTGGGATGATCATCAAGGGAGGTGTATTGGGGAGTTGTCGTTTAGGTCCGAGGTTCGGGGCGTGAGGTTGCGCCGTGATCGGATTGTGGTTGTGTTGGAGAATAAGATATTTGTGTATAATTTTACGGATTTGAGGCTGTTGCAGCAGATTGAGACGTTTGGGAATCCGAAAGGGCTGTGTGAGGTTTCGCAAGGGAGTGGGGAGTTTGTGATGGTGTGTTTGGGGTTGAGGAAAGGGCAGGTGCGAGTTGAGCATTATGCGAGTAAACGGACTAAGTTTGTGTTGGCGCATGATTCGAGGATTGCGTGTTTTGGGTTGGCGCAGGATGGGAATGTGGTGGCCACGGCGAGTAATAAGGGGACGCTTGTTAGGGTGTGGAATACTCATGATGGGACTTTGTTGCATGAGGTATGGGTTTGTTTGGTTTATTGGTTATGCTTGTTTTATGGTTTTTCGGTTTTTATGTTGTTTATTGTATGTCTTGCTATGGTCTAATGTAACAACTACCGAGGTGGCCTGGTTGTTAGGGGCCCTGATGTCCTTACATGCCTCCCTAGTAGGGTGGCTAGGGAAAGATTTCGGAAATGGGAATATCCTAGTCAGGCCGCTTACATATGAGTTATAGACTCCCCAAACCTCATCCGTTTGCTATAGTCCAATGTCTGTAGGAGATTTTGGTCATAGTTTAAGAGGCAAATGGTGATTGATACTTGCTGTGATGAAAATAATTATAAAGTTGCTAGTTTTTGGTAACATGAGTAATTTTTTACTAATGGTTTAAACGTTTAGGTTCAAATAATCAAACATGTCAACAAAAATTATATTGAAGAGTACTAAGATGAATCAGATTTTATGAAGCAGTTGGCACCAAGAAAGTCATTAGCACAACTCTAAGCTTATCCAAACAATATCTCATCTCATCTGCCTTGTTTAGTGTTTGCGTATGATGATTCGATATTACATTAAAGTGTATCAGTTATGGTATTGGTCTTGGCTTAGTGTGTACATTTGTCGCAACTGTTAAGGAAAACAAATCCTTTTTAGATCAATTTGAATAATGATTGCTGCCCTAGCTCTAAGAATTTTTAGGTACCGAGTTCATGAGTACCATAGGTTGTAGTTGGAGAATGTTTTTTCAGAGAGTTCAGTTTTTATTTATAGCTTTTATGATTGGTTTGGCGCCACTTATGGTGCATAAAGATTGTGCTATATTATCTTATGTATGGACTTCTATTCCGATATCATGGCAATCTGATAGAGCTACTGAGTTGGCCGTTGGTTTCAGCTTCTATTGTCTACGGATTTAATACAAGTCATTTTCTACGCCATGCCTAGAGTCTCAAGATTATCTTAGATTTGTTGCATCTTATACCTTATAAACTGTAAATCACAGTGACATATGACAACCATGTGTGTTCATGGACTTTGCACGATGCACTGTCTTTTTTTTTCCTTCCCAGCCAACTATGTGTTTTGACCCTGTTTAGAAAGGCACATAAGATTTAAGTTTCTTATTGAAATGGTTTAATTCCATTCAGGAATATGGACATGTTTTCAGAGTTATAATGGGTGTTTTGATGCTTGCGCATTGCCTCAAGATGATAGTCTTTTAACATGATCATATGAGCACAGTGGTTACTGTTTAGAAACACACATAAAATATAAGTTTTTAATTCAGATGGTATAATTTCAGTCATGAACATCAATATGTTATTGGAGCTATAATGGGTGTTTGATGGTTGCACATTGTCTCAAGGGTTAAGATGATAGTCTTTAACATGATCATGTGAGCACATTGTTTACTGTTGAGAAGCTTTCTAGTCACTGTCTTGTTTTTATTCTGGAATTTCAAGATGTAGAGTAGAAGAAATATATATAATTAATGCTTGTTTAATGACAAAGTTTTGACGATTATGAGAAATAAATATTCCGGAAATATGTTTACAGCGGTCCTTCTATTAACGGAGCTACATAGAGCCGAGTGGGTTCCACTGAACCCACTGAACAAGAAATCTTTTTCTTATCTTAGTGCAATTTTAGTACGATTTAGCATTAATTTTCGTTTTACACCTACTGATATTGTATAGAAACGTTACCAATTTTAGTTTTGAACCCACCAACTTAAAGTCTAGCGCCGCCCATTAAGCCAATGATAAAACTAAACGAACCACAAAAGTGGATGCATATGTTTGTTAGACAGTTGAAGTGACTTAAATCATTTATATTGGCACATCGACAGTTGAAAGTTTAGGTTGTGGAGAGATAGAATTAGGATCTGCGGGTAGTCCCGGCTAGGTGCTTAGTGGGTTTAGGTTGTTTTTGGATGTTTCGCTTTGTAGGAGTCCCTTGGTTGCCTTGCCCCCCGCGCTTTGGCTTTTGGTGTCTTGTTGTTTTGCTCTGTTTTTTGCCTCGTGCGCTGCTTAGCCTTGCCCTGTTGTTGTTCCCTTAGGTTGCCTGCTTTTCTTGCTTTTTTGCCTTAGCTTTAGGCCCTGTGCGTAGCTTTGCTTTGCCATGTGTTGCTCCCTTAGGTTTTGCCGGTTTTTGTTGGTGCTCTGGCTTTTTGTTTGTTTGGACTTTGCTTTTGTGCGCTTTTGCTTGTGCTTTTGGCTTTGCCCCCTTGCTTGTGCCTTTCTTCGGGTCCCTTGTTTTGGTCCCCGGTCTGTTTGCTTGTTTTGCCTGCTTTCTTTTGCTTGCTTTTGCATGTTGTTTACTGCCCTTCTCTCTGCTCTCTTTCCTCTTCTCTCACTAGCAGTCTCTCTACTCCCGGGTTTATCCTGGGGTAGGGGTATGATCTGTCTACATTATACCTCCCCCATACCCTGCTTCGGCGAGATTGGGTTTTGTTGTTGTTGTTGTTGTTGTTTCGACAGTTGAAAGTTGAAACGTTCACTAGTTTAATATTGTGCAAGAGAAATTTGTATATAAAAGCTGACACACGGATATGCTATTGAAGACAGTTTCTGTATTCTACCTTTTTTTGATAGCTGACTCTGCTGTATTTGGCTGAAGTCTTAGCCTTCTTTGGTTTATAAGAAACATTCTATCTCAAACTATCAGCTCATTAGCAGCGTGTCAACTAAAAACAATTGGGAATCTGACGCAGGTAAGGAGGGGTGCAGATAGAGCAGAAATATATAGTCTTGCGTTTTCTCCTACTGCTGAGTGGCTAGCCGTCTCAAGTGATAAGGGCACCATTCATGTTTTCAGCCTTACAGCCGTTGATCATCCGGACCACAATACCACTGGTTCTCCTTCTAGCTCACCACGTTCTCTCATTAAAGGTACATCATTGCATAAAAGCTAGAATTTTGATTATTGGAACCATCATACTTGACATCTCATTGAAATTTAACCATTGTTCTTGCCAAAAATGTCATCATACTCTGTGTAAATGTTAATGCATAGTATGGTGTGTTTTGACCCTGGAAGTATTACTAGTATGATGATTTGTTGTAACCAAGGGCTAGAGTGACACAACCAGAACATAAGTTCATCTAGCGGGCGAAAGAAGTGGGCTTAGCTCTCCACTTATTATGTTCATTAGTGGAGGTGGCAAAATTTGCTGTGGTGGGATGGGTCGGGTAGCATGTTTATATTGGGTTAACCCGCGATACATTCTTGTACAACTTTTTTTTGTTTTCTGTAAACAGTTGGTGTATCAAATCTTATTACAAACTTTTATATTATTTTAATAATTTAAGTTTTGATTTAGGATGTATAGGCCTTAAACATACACTGTGGGTGATTTTCCACTTGTTTGATCCATTCAGAAGTACGCGGGTTTTAAGTAAAAAATAAATAAAATGGAAGTACCTGCGACTGTGGTGCAAGAATCTGTTTTGTTCGTACCTTTATATTGTATCGTTCAACGATTTGGTGACTTTCATGACAATTTTTTTCCAGGAGTAATGCCCAAGTATTTTAGCTCTGTGTGGTCGTTGGCTCAGTTTCGTTTGGTTGAAGGTTCTCAATATATTGCTGCATTTGGTCATCAGAAAAATACAGTGGTCATTCTCGGCATGGATGGAAGGTGAGTGAATGATAAGTTTTTCAATATATTTATATTGGTCCATTTTTATTTTTCATTTAGGCTAAATGATGAATAAGTCCATATGATTATGATTAAGTATAATCCACATGCTAAATGAATAAAATGATGAGTAGGATCTTAGTCCATTCTGCATTCGGTTTTGAGTTACAGTGGCATAAGACTGATGCAATAAAATTTTTGTGCAGTTTCTATAGATGCCAATTTGACCCAAAAACAGGCGGGGAGATGACTCAGTTGGAATATCACAACTTTATGAAACCAGACGACGCTTTCTAATGTGCTTAAAAAAACAGACGCTGTTGTAATTCTGTTCATGGTATGTTTGTTGTTCATCCATTGCTCTTTTTCCTCTGTCGAAACTTCTGAAGAAAGGTGTAAATAATGTTGTAAATACGAATGTACATACTGTAACAGCTGTGAACTTGTCAAACTTTGAAAACGAAGACGCGAGAAGGTTATGTTTGAAAACTGTTAAAAGATCATTTGAGCTATTCTGAACTTATTTTAAATGGTTGTTGAATACCACTAGATATTAGTTGAGTGGATTGTTGTTATATGGCCAGTGTGGATGCAGTTAACTTGCATAAGCAAATGACCTGGACCAGTTTGATTGATCAACATGCGGATCGATCTGGGTCGTAAGTTGGTCAAATCATGACTCAATTGGGTTATGGGTCAGATCAGTATGTGGGTCGATGGGTCATAAGTTGAAATTTTGACTTGGGTCATGGGTCTGATGCAAATCTAATCCATACGACAAGGCTGTCTTTTTGGTAGGACTATGGCATTTTTTCTGATTGTTTCTCCATTACACAAACGTCACAGTTACAAACCCTACCTCTTTTTCCGCAATTTCTTCAGAACTTTGGAATCCAATCCTACTTCTAAGAATTAACCCTTATAAGTTAATCTTTTAATAGTTGGTTCAATTAAAACATAATATCATAACGTTTTAATGGTATAGCCGTATAGGAATTTGGAAATGTGCTTCATTTCCTGTAAAAGTGTTTGGCTATGTTAAATTTGGTTATCATACCCATGAAGACTTTTTCAGTTTTTTGAACCTACCAGAAACCCAGAAAGGATATCTGTTATGAATGATAGCTTACATTAGGAACACTAACCGAGCACCCTGCGTTATAACATAACGCACCCAAGTTTCCAGTGCATTAAGCCTTACCGGCATTGAAAGGCAAACCCACGTTAACGTGGTGAGTATTCCTCTTAACGCAGCGTTAAGCTGCGTTTGTATTGAAAAAAAAAAAAAAAAAAAAAAAAATTACACTTTTGGCCCTTGTATTCTTATATACTTTTATGAATTCCAAAATACGAAATTTACAAAACACCCCCTATGATTTAAAAATCAAACCATAACTTAAAATTCATTATTGAATACAAAACAATACGAATACATAGATCATCCAACGATAGTCATGAAGCTTTTATATAGACTGGTAATTGTCGATGAGATCTGACTTCTCCTCCCACACCTGCAACACTTGTTCCCTAACCATCTTCAAGGCGACATGAAGTTGCAGATCTGTTTCATCGTTTCTTATTAGAGTTTCTAGACCGACTGTGATAGCTGGATGGTCTTGAGGCAGCACACGCAACCTTTCGATCTCTGGAACACGATCATGCTTCTGTAGTATGATTCGAGTTATCTCACCTAGCAAATTGTTAATCAGCCTGATCTCTTTTTCTTGTTCATTGCGCAATCGGGCAAGAATTATTCTTTGCACCTCAGCTGGTTCGTTAGCCATAATGTTTGTGTGAAATTTAGTTATAATTGTATGACAATACAAAGTTTAGTAAAGATGGCATTTATAGGGTAAACTAGTCGTTAGAGGATTTTTTTGGAGAAACTAGTCGTTAAGCCTTATTCAAATTCAAACTTAAAGTAACATTACAACATATTAAAAACGATACTAAATCATACAAGACCGTTAACCATAAATTAGCCATATGCCTTGGTTTTGCAAAACCTCCCACATGTGAACGTATTTGAAGCTTCTCCCACCATAGCGTTGCTCATAAATGGTCTTTGCAGTGGCGAGACGATCATTGGCATTTACCTCCCTGTTCATAAACACTTTCGTGTAAATAGCGTTGAATCGTTTACATTTCAAGTTAAGTGTTTTCCATTACCAACAAGCATATGTTTGCTACGATTGTCACCCTCCTTCTGATTGTTGAACATGTCTACAACCCGATTCCAAAATGTGTGATCTCTGTGGGTGTGTTGTTCTTGGGAAACTTCACACCAAACTTCAGCCAACAATTTTTCTTCATCTCTCCACCATAAATTAGCCATATGTGTGATCTTTTGTAAAATGTTTAGATGTAGAAGTGTGTGAACAAAACTAGA
>LBNU01016236.1:36505-71796 GCA_014162995.1 Artemisia annua
AAAAGCAAAAAAGAAAGAAAGAAAAAAAAAAGTAGCGTGAAAGAGGAAAAAAAAGGTAGCGTGAAAGAAAAAAAAGAAAAAAAATGAATAATAAAAAAGAAAAAAGACAAAGAAAAGGGAGGAAAAAAACATGGACTTAGGTTTCTCCATTTAATCTTAGGTTAATCTCTACCACTAGATCAAACTAGATGGATGGTGGAGATTTGTCCCTTGGTATGCACCAAAATTAAAGTATGCAAAATAAAGTGCCTCTATAAACACTGATTTTTAAAGAATGATTGATAATGTTTGTTACTGTAAAAAAATAAAATAAAAGAATGATTGATGAGTAGTCCAAATTATATTTTTAATACGTATACCAAGGCCTTTAGTTTAGCGGTACGTGACTTGTCCGCCAATCTAAAGGTTATAGGTATGTCCTAAATTGCAATGTCAAAGTGAAACTCAGATCCTCGACACACCTCCTTGCAATATGTGCATTATGGGTTCAGGGTGACAAATAAAAAATTACTATAAACAAGTAAAACCGTATAAGAATAGGGATTGCAATTAAAAGAGAAGAATGTAGGAATTATATATATAAACTTTTAAGAGTACGGGGAATCATAACGCAAGTTATGAAATAACGCCATGCCATGACAGCGCCACATCATCTCAGCACCAAATAACATAACAACAAAAAACACTAAAAAATCATAACACCAAATAACACAACTTTTTACAACAAGTTTCAACACCAAATAACCCATGTTTCACGTTGTAACGCACGTTAGTGCAACAACGTGCGTTGAAACGCAAGCCCAACGCCTACCACCAGGAAATGGTCTTAACGCAATAACGTACGTTGAAAACTTGCCAACTAGGCATAACGCCTCAACGGCGTTATGATACCCACTACTCTAAAATCCACAAGCCAAAAATGAAATTTTTCAGGAGGCCTACCATCAACTCGTCAAATAGCGGTGATAAATTATAAATGGCCCTTTTGTTGTTCACAAAGGTCGTGTGACGTTACAATTGCATCATGGTTTGAGAAAAGATCTAGAAGGCTAGAACCAAAGTTTCGTTCCCTTTTAGTCTCGAACCTTTCTTTTTGAACTTGACCAAGCCATATGAACATTGAAAAGTGTCTATAATAAGTTTGTTAATTTAATAATATATACTACGTATTTCTTATCAAGTTATCAACGTTTCTGTTAAGTCTTTAAATGAAAATCGTAGATATGCCAAAATCTTAAGCTAATCATTTGCTTGGTCAACGAGTTGAAAAATTCAAAGTATGGCAACGAGTTTCTAGACAAAAGCCTAACCTTGCAATTTAGCTTTGTATAATAACTTATTCAAAATTTTTGATTAAAATTAATCATGAATAACATATGTGAAAATTGATGCAGTATAGGTAATTATTGATTAAAGCTCATAATGGTGTTTAGTACTAGTAAAGTCGCCCGAGGCCGGAAAATGAGAATACAATCTAGAAGATTTCGTCGAATTGCAGAAGAGAAGCTTGGTGAAAATTCTCGAACGAGAAGCGTACCACATGATACGAGATTTTCATACCTCCCTCATCGTTTTAAGATGATGTATATATTTCTTTCTACATTAGTGTCACAACCATAGAAGCTTTAGCAACTGAAAAAATAGTGTGCAGTGAAAATGATATCGCAGCTTTGCCAAAAAAGAACATGTAAACTTAAAGGGTTAAAATGAATTTTTTTAAACTAAATAACCAAAAATGAATATAGAAACATAATGCAAGTACTATAAATTAACATACTTTATAATAAATGTATATATATAAAACCCCTCTCACTTTACAAGTTCCAATTTCGTTCAAAATTGTCTGCCAAAATCTTAAAACATCGGGGCCTCATATTGTTTTCCATAACTTTTACAAAAAAAATTTCGTGTGCTACTTGCTACTACAATATGACAGTAANCAGCAGGGTTTTTTGTTGTTGTTAACCGCCTTTTGACCGACCAATTTACAGGTTTTGAGCCAACCGTCAAATAAACTCCTTTCCCAAATGGGAACGCTATGTTCCAGTTCTTGCTCTCTGTTTGAATATTTGTTTTACTTTTAATCTACGAGACATTTGAAATTATTCTTCTAATAGTTGCTTCAAACACATACAACATATTGTCAGGTAGTGTTCGTTTTAATGGTATTGGAACTAGGAGATGTGCATCATTTCCTGTAAAAGCGTTTGGTTGGTGGGTTAGCATGTTAAGTTTGGTTATTATACCCATGAAGAGAAGCAATTTTTTGAACCTACCAGAAGGGTTATCTCAAGGGCGGAGCCACCTTAGGACAAATAGGGTTATAGCCCTCCCACAACTTCCCATCTTTATGTTTAATTATTACGGAGTATTAGATTTACATTATAAACGTCAAATTTTACACATAAAATAAGAACCGACCCTCCTAAACTCCTAAATATTGAGAATTGTATTTCGTCCCTCCCAATAAATGTGTTCAAGCTCCATGGTTATCTATAACACATCAAGTCTGGGTGTAACGGTAGGTGATGTACCACCACCATCACCCTCCTTCACAAGTGAAACCCATTACCACCCCTCCCAGATCGAACGCGGTCCCCCATTTTGGCATTGGGTTGGTGGTCTGCACTACCAAACGTTTTGCATTTTTGTTTGTATGTGTGTGTTTGTGGGGTATGTTATGAGATATGTTTGTATAAAGTGATATATTTTTATATGTTTGGCTTGGCGGTGATTATTACACATGTTTGATAGTGGGTTTGATGGTGTGCTGAATGATAATGTGACGCTGATGTTGAGATGATGCGTTTAATGACCATTACACGTAATCTAACATACTTTATTAAATCAAATACTTTATTAGCATTGACCCAACACCATTTTAAAGTAGTGGTTCAACAAAGAGTTGAGAAAGAAAGAACGGGTGACGTTGCATTGCCTCATCTTTTTATAAGGGATCTAGACTTTCATTCACCTATATGTTCTCGTTGGTCAAAGAGTGACAAAGTTGACTTATTCGAAAATTGTCAATTTTTGCTATGTTTTTGAACTAGAGTTGCATGTCTACTTACGAATTTTTGATACAAACTGAAATTTACAATATTTTAAAATAGTTAGAGAACTGCAATGCACCAAACGTTGTTGGGTTTTTATGCCTCCAACGATTGCGCCATATTGCACCAGTCCTCACGCCATCTTGGCGCCATTAGTCCATTCGCTAGTGAAATGGCGAGCGTTGTTGGATTTTCTCCTATTTATTTATTTTTTTTTATTTTGTGAGTGAGTGGAATATTTTTGGTGATGTGTTATGGGACTCACATGCACCAATAACAGTTATAGATAAATAGTGTTTTACTTATTGTGGTGTTATTGGGTGGATAATGAGGTGAGACACTAATAACGGTTATTGGTGCACCTATGTATCTAGCACTCTTACACCTTAGTAAAGCAAACTAAAATTAGCATGTTATTCTTTCTAGTAATTATGTCAATTGAATTACGACTCATCTAACAGACATTTTCTGATTTCGTGTGAATTGTTAAGAGTTAAGGTGTCAAAATGCAAAATCAGTAGTCAAATAACCAAAAGAGAATAAGAAACAATAATAAAAGGACTAGTTATGCAGTATCCTGCATTTAAATATAAGTACCATTTCCCATTTTCCCTTTCTTACTTCAATTACATTTTTTTTTCTTCATCGTTATTTTCTAGTTCATCTGCTTTTTTAGTGTTTGCACATATATCTCGCGATTTCATCAATATATTAACGACTTTTTACAACTTTCATCGTTTCAAAAGATATCAAATAGCTAGTGTTCTGGCGATATGGCGATAAAACTTTACGGGTCCCTTGGTTCAGACACAACTCAACGTGTTCTGGCTTGTCTATACGAGAAGGAAGTCGATTTTGAGTTAGTTATAGTCGACACGGTCACTGGAGAACACAGAACGACTCAGTTCCTTGCACGGAATGTATGTATAACAATCAACTTATTATTAGGTTTCTCAACTCATATATTATTAGTCGTTGACTTCAAATTTCTCATAAAATCTGATCTTTATATATATGCAGCCATTTGGTGAACTTCCAGCGTTAGAGGATGATCATGTCACACTATTCGGTAATTTAACACCATAACGGCTGCCTCATTTTGTGTGAGAATGTTTCTTAACAAAATGGTTGTGCGTGAGTACAAATCCTGTTAAGACATGAGAGATAAATTTGTTGTGTGTATAAGATAAAAAATATAGAACTTTGATGTGCTATGCCATTTATCGATCGATCAGATATGATAGCGTCACATTATCGTTTTGCTTTCAATAGAAGGTCACTTACATACATAAAATTTGTTTTTTCTTTGTACAAATTTGTTGTATGTTATAAGGAGTTACTTACTTGTTTCTGTTAATGCATAGGGCTTATTATATTTGGTAAAATGTGCAGAATCAAGAGCGATCACACAATACATAGCACATAAGTATGCCGATAAAGGAACAAATCTGACAATGCAGGATCCGAGTAAGCTAGCAATACAAACTGTTTGGATGGATGTCGAAAATCAAAGATTTGATCTACCGTTCTCAAAGCTATTGGAAATTGCTATGCAAGGGACTCATGGAGGCCAGCACCTAGGACACGAGTATGAAAAGATAATGTTTAATGTGCTTGATGTTTACGAAACACGCTTGAAAAAGAGCAACTATCTGGGTGGAGATAGTTTCACCATGGCGGATCTCCACCATCTCCCGGGCGTGCATTTCTTGAGGGCAACGAAGGCTAAGGGCTGGTTTCAGGGACGTCCGCATGTGAGAGCTTGGGCCGCTAATATTCTTTCCAGACCTGCTTGGGTGAAAGTTGCGGCAATGTCTCCGTGGTGAACAATGAACATGGTATCGGACTAGAAAAATATTCCCCCGGCCACAACGATTACGGAATTTATTGATAGTTTGTGAACATACATTCTGTACATGTAGATTCGCCCCGGATCAAAATGTGTTTTTGCTAAGAGTTATATCGACAGTTGTACACTTTCCTTGTGATCATTAAAATGTATAATATTATGTGCAACATAACATTTTTGTGTAAATTTCTGGTGGTATGGAGTTTGGACTTTTGACTGAACTTAATGGTCAAAATTGGGTTCTCTTCTAATGATAATTAATTAATCACTCAATACTGTTCTTTGGTCTTTGTTGTTAGATACCATTGGCATGGATTATTCACGAGAGGTCAAAAATATCACGACAAACATTAATCTCTGATAATTCATAAAAATGTTTGCCAAAAACAAAAGAAATTTTATTATAAACACTGATTTTTAAAGAATGATTGATGATGTTTGTTACTGTAAAAAAATAAAATAAAAGAACGATTGATGAGTAGTCAAACTTATATTTTTAATACGTATACCAAGGCCTTTAGTTTAGCGGTATGTGACTTGTCCGCCAATCTAAAGGTTATAGGTATGTACTAAATTGCAATGTCAAAGTGAAACTCAGATCCTCGACACAACTCCTTGCAATATGTGTATTATGGGTTGAGGGTGACAAATAAAAAATTACTATAAACAAGTAAAACCGTATAAGAATAGGGATTGCAATTAAAAGAGAAGAATGTAGGAATTATATATATAAACTTTTAAAATCCACAAGCCAAAAATGAAATTTTTCAGGAGGCCTACCATCAACTCGTCAAATAGCGGTGATAAATTATAAATGGCCCTTTTGTTGTTCACAAAGGTCGTGTGACGTTACAATTGCATCATGGTTTGAGAAAAGATCTAGAAGGCTAGAACCAAAGTTTCGTTCCCTTTTAGTCTCGAACCTTTCTTTTTGAACTTGACCAAGCCATATGAACATTGAAAAGTGTCTATAATAAGTTTATTAATTTAATAATATATACTACGTATTTCTTATCAAGTTATCAACGTTTCTGTTATGTTCAAAAAAAAAATCAACGTTTCTATTAAGTCTTTAAATGAAAATCGTAGATATGCCAAAATCTTAAGCTAATCATTTGCTTGGTCAACGAGTTGAAAATTTCAAAGTATGTCAACGAGTTTCTAGACAAAAGCCTAACCTTGTAATTTAGCTTTGTATAATAACTTATTCAAAATTTTTGATTAAAATTAATCATGAATAACATATGTGAAAATTGATGCAGTATAGGAAATTATTGATTAAAGCTCATAATGTTGTTTAGTACTAGTAAAGTTGCCCGTGGCCGGAAAATGAGAATACAATCTAGAAGATTTCGTCGAATTGCAGAAGAGTAGTTTGGTGAAATTCTCGAACGAGAAGCGTACCACATGATACGAGATTTTCATACCTCCCTTATCGTTTTAAGATGATGTATATATTTCTTTCTACATTGGGATCACAACCATAGAAGCTTTAGCAACTGAAAAAATAGTGTGCAGTGAAAATGATATCGCACCTTTGCCAAAAAGAACATGTAAACTTAAAGGGTTAAAATGAATTTTTTAAAACCAAATAACCAAAAACGAATATAGAAACATAATGCAAGTACTATAAGTTAAAATACTTTATAATAAATGTATATATAAAACCCCCTCTGACTTTACAAGTTCCAATTTCGTTCAAAATTGTCTGCCAAAATCTTAAACATCCGGGCCTCATTTTATATATTGTTTTCCATAACCTTTACAAAAAAATTTCGTGTGCTACTTGCTACCACAATATGACAGTAAAACTTTACGGGTTCATAGGTTCAAACGCGGTATTTCGTGCTCTAGCTTGTCTCTACGAGAAGGATGTCGATTTTGAGTTCGTCACAGTCAAAATGCGCTTACGAGAACACAAAAGTCCGGCTTACCTTGCCATGAGCGTAAGTATATATTACAAGACTCGTTTATAAATCGTTGACCTCAGATATCTTTATATCTTACGTGTGTTCATGATTTGTATATTTGCAGCCGTTTGGTCAAGTTCCAGCGTTTGTGGATGGTGATATTACACTATTCGGTAATTGAACACTATCTATCCAGTTGATAATTTAAGTTGTTTTGATTGCTCATATTGCTTATTTGGGTACGATATAAATCACTTTGAAATGGTCAGGAAATAGGTCAGGATGCCCGGTTAAGCTGCATACATCTGAGTCAAAAAATTGTCTTTCCTAGTTAATTTGAAAAGGCAAAATCTTAAATATTTACCCGTTTATAAATGACTAGAAGCTCTTTATTCAGAAACATTATTTTGTAGAATAATATGCAGTTACGTTCTTATTAATCGTATCATAACATGTGACAGAATCAAGAGCGATCACGCAATACATAGCACGTAAATATGCGGACCAAGGAACCGAACTGATCATGAAAGATCCAATTAAGTTAGCAATCCAAACAGTGTGGATGGAAGTGGAAAATCAAAAATTCGATCGAGCATCATGGAAACTAATGCAAATAGCTATGGGTCGGATTCCAGGAGGACCAGGGATAGTAGCAGAGTACGAAAAGAAGCTGTCCGAAGTACTTGATGTCTATGAAAAACGGCTGACTGAGAGCAAGTACTTGGGAGGAGATACTTTCACGCTAGCAGATCTTCATCATATCCCGAACATTGATTTTTTGTACGACACGAGGGTCAAAAGGCTGTTTGAGGCTCGCCCACATGTACGCGCCTGGGCTGCTGGTTTGCTTTCTAGGCCTGCTTGGTTGAAAGTTATGGCTATGTCTCCCTGGTGAATTTGAGGTTGGTTTGTTGTGAACGTGCATTAAGAGTTGTATGTCGGATTATTGTTGTACTCTTTGATCTAGTTTATTTAGACCAAAGTCGAGATTGGTAGGCTTATGTTGTGTTAGACCTTAATATTAATTATCTACTGATGAATTTTAATCAGATTGAAACCAACAACTAGAGCTATATAATATAACATGAGGTCCGCCCGACTCAGTATCAGACCATATAGTACTTTAAATGGGTTCAAGTGTTCAACATTGACAGAAACAATACCTTTTTTTTTGTATGAGATTAAAATGAGGCAAACGGGTGTATGTCGAGTGTCTGCTGCATCACTGATATCGTTTCAGTTTGCCAGGTTTATTTGTTAAACCGACATCCGGACACCCCTAGAATTTTAGCCTTTTGGTTACCACTTGGTCCAAAGTCTATACGAAAACATACGAACTGTGACAAATTTTGTATAAACCATTTTCCAAGAACTTAGCAGTACTAGTGTCCTACTTATACTCGATCTGTTCCCGAGTATGAAACGGAACGAAGAGAAATGGAGAGGGGTAAAAAGAGAGGAAAGAGGAGAGAGAAAAAAGTTGATTTTTAATCTTGTGTTCCCGAGTTGAAAAGAAAAGAAAGATAGATTTTCACTCCATTTAATTCCAATTTGAGAAGAAGATTAGGAGAGAAATTTTGGTCACTATCGTATACTTTCCTCTCTTCTCCTTAAAAATATCGATGGATAACTTAGCACGATGATCAACCTCACAGCTAGTCGTGTACAAAAACGGGTTTTTTCTTGAACTGGTTTTTAGTCAACGGACAAGAAGTTTTGAGGTTTGGATTTAGAGGGGTAAAACCCAGAACAGCCCAAACCGGTTAGGTTCGGGTTCAAATAGGTTTTTGACAAAAAACCGATTAGTAATTTTTTTTCTTCTCGTTTGTTTGCGTTTTATACACAATAAACTCACTAAACTTCAAATTTTATTTAATATTATCATAAAACATCAAACATAAAGTACTTAAGACATAAAGCTAATACATTTGATCGATTTATTCATCGGAAAAGTTCGAAACACATAGCTAATCATCTTCTTCGGCTTCGGAGGACCTAGCCTCACTAACAGCTTCATCTTGAGCGATTTCTTCATCGGAAAGTAACATTGTTAAACCCTCATCCACCTCGGCTTTTGTAATTGTGCTTCGTATTCTAGTCCGTCTTCAACACTTGAAACGCTTTGTATACGTTCGGCCGCATCTAAGTAATCCTTCAAGCAAATACACATCTCCAAAGATGCCGGTGTGAGTCTTGTTCTTCGTATCGATAATACCCTTCCACTAGTATAAAAGCGGATTCCGAAGCTACCGTAGAAGCTTGTACGCTTAGTAAATCTCGGGCTATGGCGGCTAAAATGGGAAATTGAGATTGCCTTCCTTTCCACCATGCCAAAATATCAAAATTTAGATATTCTTCGGGTCCCATAGTGTTTATCCAATCGCTTCCGATATATCTCCCAAATTCGTTAGTCGATGATTGGTCACTCCTAGCCCGTTTAGCGCTTTCTTGTCTTAAACTATAAAGTAAGCAAAGCATCGGATCCATGGTAGAATTGGTAGAAAACGATGAAGAAGCCATACTCGTTGAAACATTTGTTGAACCATATTTTTCAAAATAAAAATCATATAAAGCTTTAAACATTTGTTAAAATAATCTTTTGCATTTTTGCGAAGAAAATGTTTTCTTGTTGCAAATCTAAATCAATAGAAATCTTTTCGATAAGTAGTTCCGCCCCACTAACGTTAAAGCATGGGTTCAATGCGGCGGCATAAGTAATTACCCGTGGAATTTCTTTGAAATATTTTCTAAGTTTTTCTTTCATGGGTTTAATCATACTTGCAAATAGTGGACCATTATATTCGTATTCGCCTAATTTTGAACACATCATATAAATTTGGTTGAGTACCAAATGACTCGTGGAATAATAAACACTCGATAATAAAGATGTTGCGTTTTTAAAAACTTCGAGTAATTTGATTATTTCTTCAATAATAAGCCAATTTTCGACCGAAAATCGTGTCATATACGAACACCTTTCACAAAGTTCGTCATGAAAAACTTGTAAAGTATTTTTTTGGCGTAAAGCACATTTAAACATTTTATAAGTCGAATTCCATCTTGTAGGAACGTCCCAATTAGGGGTTAAAAAAGTGAAACCCATTTCCTACACAATTTTATATATTCTTTAAAAATAAATTTACTCGAACAAAATATATCTTGTAACATACCTGTAAAAGCGTCTTTTAGCATACTTATTTCGGGTTTCGCTTGTCCGTCTTGCACAACTGAGTTTATGATGTGTGCGACACATCAACTATGATAAAAAAAAATGCCGTCTAAAGGTGGACGTATTTTAGTATTACTTTTTTGATAGCATTTGTTTTATTACTCGTGTTATCAAATGAGATTGAAAAAACCTTTTGTTATAAATGACAAATCTTTTATTACATATCGTAACATATTAAATAAATTGACCCGTGTGCGGATACTCAAAGTTTTCATAAGCAATCGTACGCTTCATCATTTGCGAAGTGGTGGGATCACCCAGTGCATGGTAACACAAAGGTATGAAACGGGCAAATTATGAGGAGCCGACCAAACATCAGTTGTTAAGACACTTGTATTTAAATTTTCAAAACCTTTTTTTAGTTCAATTTTTAGCCTTTTTCCACATGGACATATAATCGCGTTTAAGAGTGGCATGACTTACATGATTATATCACGGCTGAAGATTATTTTAAATCACCTTAGTTAATCGAGGGTTGTCGAAGTGGTTGAACGACAAACCTTGAATCACAAAGCCCGCAAATTGTTGTCGAACCTGTGATCCGCCTGGTATGCAAAAATACCCACTCCCGTGATATAGATGCTTGATTTAATTCCGGAACAGGATTTGAGTCTTTCACAATACTTATCGACATGAAATTGCAACGTCGAGTGGGAATTGGGTTGCAAAAAATGACCGCAATGAGCCTTAATTGAACCATCCGACAACTTCACCTTGTTGAAATGACACCAAAGTTCGGGTTTTCGGGTTGTGGGTATAACTTCAACAATCATTGGTGCATTTGAAGAACCAACACCGGCGGAAGTTGAAGAAGCTTGAGTTGCTATTAGTGACTAGTGAAGTAGTGAGCGTTTTGAGAGTGTTTAGTGAGCGATTTGAGTGTTTCAAGAATATATTTTGAGATTGTTTTAGTGTTGTGAGAACTTGTGACTAAACCAAACTGAAATGAGGTATTTATACTACCCCTTGGAACAAAAAACGGGCAAAACAATCAATGGGGGACAAGAAAAAACGGGTGGGAACATGTTCAAACGGTAAAAAAAAAAAAAAAAGAAAAAAAAGGCAACTGAAATTTTCTAATCTTTAGAAACCGGTTTTCCTAACTGGTTCGGGTTCTAACCGGTACAACATTCGAATATGGAAACCGGTTCCCAACCGGCAGTTTTTGGCCAAACCGAAACCGGTTTTGGTCAAAACCGGTTTTAACCGGTTGTCGTTACAATTTTTTTTCGAGTTCGGTTTCGGTTTTTTTCCCACGACTACTCACAGCTCATGCATTATAAATTATAACTGTGTTTTGGAATTTTGGTGTAAAGATGCGGAAGGAGCTAAGGGCATCTATTCTTTTAAATAATCAACGTGAGGCAATCAATGACTCATAAAACACGCCATTCATGACGTATATACAATAGAAACAGGACTTTTTATGCTGGTGAATAAAAAATGCTATTAAAAAGTACATTAAGTATACAAATAATACTCTAATACTGAGTACCAAGAACCTTAATTATATATAATCCCTTGATCACTTCACATATATCAATCACATCTTCATCTTTTTCATACATTTTCTACCAAACACTACTGCTAATTACTTAATCTGTTAGCTACAATATGTCTATCAAGTTGCACGGACTCGTTGGTTCAACCGCAACGTTTCGTGTCATGGCTGCTCTAGCTGAGAAGGATCTCGACTTCGACTTTGTTTCAGTAGACTTGGGCAAAAAGGAACATAAGACACCTCAGTACCTTGCTCTTAATGTACCATAACCTTCGATCTCTATCAATCAACATTAAGTTTTATATGCAGNTTTTGGAATTTTGGTGTAAAGATGCGGAAGGAGCTAAGGGCATCTATTCTTTTAAATAATCAACGTGAGGCAATCAATGACTCATAAAACACGCCATTCATGACGTATATACAATAGAAACAGGACTTTTTATGCTGGTGAATAAAAAATGCTATTAAAAAGTACATTAAGTATACAAATAATACTCTAATACTGAGTACCAAGAACCTTAATTATATATAATCCCTTGATCACTTCACATATATCAATCACATCTTCATCTTTTTCATACATTTTCTACCAAACACTACTGCTAATTACTTAATCTGTTAGCTACAATATGTCTATCAAGTTGCACGGACTCGTTGGTTCAACCGCAACGTTTCGTGTCATGGCTGCTCTAGCTGAGAAGGATCTCGACTTCGACTTTGTTTCAGTAGACTTGGGCAAAAAGGAACATAAGACACCTCAGTACCTTGCTCTTAATGTACCATAACCTTCGATCTCTATCAATCAACATTAAGTTTTATATGCAGGCATTTGGTCAATGTTTATAAATATGACTAACATATGAATTTCTGTATTTATATGCAGCCATTTGGTCAAGTTCCGGTGTATGAAGATGGCGATCTCACCCTATTCGGTAATTATAGATTACTTAATTATTCCTATTTTTGCAGGTTAATTCTGATCTACCATACACGTTTAAGATTGGTGTTAAATACATACAGTACTATATTTTTTTATACATATATTCAAAGCAACTTATCTTACGTATACAAAGAACAATAAGTAGTTTCAATAAACATACAATATCTTATCAAACGTCCCTATCCCTATGTTTTTTAAGCTATAAAGTACTCCGTATCTTTTAATATGTTATAGAATCAAGGGCGATTACAAAGTACATAGCAGAGGCTTACGCCGATAAGGGAACACCACTAATATCAAATGATCCAAAGAAATCCGCGATACAAACTGTGTGGAGTGAAGTAGAGGGTCAGAAATACGACCCTGCATCTTCAAAGCTAGTCTATCAGCTAGTTATCATGCCGATGCATGGAGGAACAACTGATGAGGCCATAGTGGCTGAGTTTGAAAAAAAGCTAGCTGATATCCTTGATGTGTACGAATCACGACTGACCACGAGCAAGTATTTGGGCGGAGATAGCTTCACGTTGGTCGATCTCCACCACTTGCCAACCATGAATTACTTGTTTAGGTCTAACGTAAAGAGGCTGTTTGACGCACGTCCACATGTCAGTGCGTGGGCATCTGATATTCTTGCCAGGCCTGCTTGGGTTAAGGTTACGGCAATGGCTAATAAGTGATTGTGAAGGAAGACTAAAATGGCTTTGTGGACTTCAGAGTCGTGTGTTGTGTTTGTGATTGTTGTATTGCTATGTTTTTTGTTTTTTAATAAGTCAAAGGTTGTAACTGAGCTGTTATCGCGCTCAATAACTGCTTTTTGTAATGAAGTAATTTAAATATCTTGACTCGTACCTAAGGTGGTTTTTTTTTTTTTTTTTTTTTTTTTTTTTTTTTTTTTTTTTTTTTTTTTTTTTTTTTTTTTTTAACATTAATACTAGTCTTCGTGTATATTTAAATTCTCAAAATAAAATTGAGTAAAATCTGAAGGGATTTTATAGCTCGTCCCGTTCAAGAAAGTACACAAGATTTTTTGACTTTTGTATAGAGCTATTTAAATCATCATATTTGTGTCCATGCATTTAAAACAAGCATAAAATTGGAATTTTCTCGGCGTTCTTCATGTCTAAGAATCGGTGAATTAGGACTAACCACAAGCAAGTATTTGGGTGGCGATAGCTTGATATTGGTCGATCTTCATCACTTGCTGAACATTTAATTCATTATTTGATGTCGACTAAGGTCAAGAGGTTGTTTAATGCGCGTCCGCATGTCAGCGCATAGGTATCTGATATTCTTTCTAGGTCTGCTTGGGTTAAGGTTGCCTCAATAAGCGAACGTGACTACGTACGTACGTGAAACATGAAGGTTGACATAACGGGCTTTTTAATTTGCATTGTCTTTTATACAAATCGCATGTGTTGTTTTTGTGATTGTTGTCGTACTTTTTTTTTCCCCTTAAATTTATATTTCTATGTTTATAATTTGACAAATGTCTTCATTTTATAGAGTATGAAACGGGATCCATAACTTTGTATTATGAGAATCTCCCTACTATCTATAAAGTATTTGCACTATTTTTCTTAATTTTTAATCTTGAAAACGTAGAAAATCATTTCAATAACTAAAATACACTTGATTAAAAATGGTAACAACACCCACTACTAAATTACTAAATATTGTCTAATCTTCAAACTTTTGTCATTTTCTGTTTGTAATCCGTAAACTTTTTTTTTTCTCACAATGATCACATATTGAACTCGTAAGTTGCATCAAGGGTCACCTCAAAACATAAGTTCATAAGTATAATTATTTGCCGCTATATCGTCGCTTTACGCGATCATTCGCGCATAAAGATATAAAGTGGTTGTATTAGTTATCAAATGAAAGATTGAGTCGTTGATGCCATTCTAATAAATATCATTTTCATACTTCCCTAGAAAGCAGCGAAGAAGTTTACGAATTAAATTAAGTACACTAAACAAAGATAAACTTAAAATAATACTAAGCGTGTGACTAACTTCGTAATCAATGACGTTGCTATCGGCAGGTGACGAGTTGAATTTCATAATGTAGCTGTATATATGATCATAATGTATAAAACAGGTCCTAAATGCACAATCCTCATAAATGCTACTTCATTTAGCGTTGAAAAATAAGCATTTCGAAAAATAGATAAAACTACCTGCTGCTTGTCAAACGAGCATTAAAAATCACAACGCTCAACACCTATTGCTCACAACTTCTAAATGCTCCTGAATGCTCCACACCAAACACACCGGTCGTCATAAACAGTAGACTAATTCAAGTTACGCTTGGCTTGGTCAATAAAATAATACCTTTTTTTAATCAAGTCATTAACAATGTCACTTATATATACTCCTAGATCTTTGCTAAACATATATACTCATCTCATCCATTTCCCATCACCATATATCATATTCATTAGCTACGAGCTATATACTGCTACCATGGCAATCAAATTGCACGGAGTTGTAGGTTCTCCCTCTGTGTTTCGTGCTATGGCTGCTCTCTACGAGAAGGATCTTGAATTTGAGTTTGTTCCTGTTGATTTTGCTGCTCGTGAACACAAGTTACCACAGTTTCTCGCTCTTAATGTACTGTAACCAACCTAGCTTTATTGTTTGATTGAACAGTAATTAATTAATACATTATTTGCTTGAAACTAATTAACTCTAGATTTCTTATAAAAATGCAGCCATTTGGTGAACTTCCAGCATTCGAGGATGGTGATATCACGCTATTCGGTAACACAAGTTTCATATTTGTCAATTTTGTTTTTGAACGGAAAATTGAATAAGAACTAGCAAGGATTATATAGCGATTCTATCCAATTTCATATTTGTTAATGTTTTATTATGAACTGCGTTTATCGCATAGTAATGTAGAAAATTCCATAGAACGAAAGTAAACCATCTTAAATGTATAAAATTGTATATTCTAAGGTTAATATGTGCATTTGGGGAACAAGTTCTAGTACTTAGTATATTATAAAAAATATGTTGCAGAATCAAGGGCGATTACTAAGTACGTAGCTGAGGCATACGCCGACAAGGGGACAAATCTGATACTTAAGGATCCAAAGAAATCGGCTATACAATCCGTGTGGATGGAAGTGGAGAATCAGAAATTTGATCACCCGTCTTCTAAGCTTGGTTATGAGCTAATTTACAAACCTGTGTACTTAGGTCAAACAACTGACGAGGCGGCCGTGGGGGAGTTAGAAAAGAAATTGGAAGACTTGCTTGATGTGTACGAACAACGCTTGAAGGAGAGTAAGTATTTGGGCGGAGACACCTTCACATTGGCGGATCTCCACCACATCCCAAACATCCATAACTTGATGTCAACAAAGGTGGGGAAGTTGTTCGACGCACGACCTCATGTCAGTGCTTGGGTGTCTGATATCCTTTCGAGGCCTGCTTGGATCAAAGTCGCCTCCATGCTTCACAAGTGAACGCGTTTGTCGTTGTCATTGTCGTACTTTGGCCAGTATTAATAAGTTAAAGTTTGTAATAGATGTACCATTGTTGTCGTTGTTATTACTTATCATCATAATATAAAGGAAGCCATGTTTTTGGAATGAGTGAATGACAATTGATTTCGAAATATTGAGCAAACTATAATTAGACAATTAGAGCTGATTTATCATGTCCACCACTAGCAAGACCATTTGATTTATATTATACTCCCATTTGCTAAACAAGTTTGGATCATTCATTTTTAATCATCATCAGCATCATTTTTTTTAATCCTCTGCCGCTTTAGTTACATATTCCATCGATCAGCTATGGTGATGAAATTACACGGCAACCTAGGTTCACCCGCGGTGCTTCGTGATATGGTTGCTCTCTATGTAAAGGATCTCGACTTCAACTTTGTTTCCGTTGACTTTGCCAATGGTGAACACATATCACCTAATTTCCTTACTCTAAACGTACTGTATTATACTATTATTAAACATTCATCATTTGATGATTTAATTATTACGGAGTACGAATTTATATTGTTCGCTTTAGATTTATTTACTCTAGTTTTTTATCTTGTAAATGTAAATGCAGCCATTAGGTCAAGTTCCAGCATTCCAGGATGGTGATCTCACATTATTCGGTGATAATAATCTCCCTCTTATATAAAAGAAGCTTTGAACTAAAAAGTCTCCAAGACTTATTGTTAAGAATAGTGAAAATTATATAAAAGAAGCTTTGTCAGAAATTTTCTTCATGAAAATTCGGAAAAAATGCCACGTGGAAACCTCAATTAATGCGGCCCTTCCTAATTCTTTTGGCCTAATACTTGGAGCTAGCCCGGTTTGTCAAACACAAACCGAACCATTCAGAACCCTAACCAAAAATATGCCACCACGATGTTTGGATGAATCAACAAAGTGTTTCAACATCAAAGATCCAACAGTTTCATTATCAAACAAATGATTTTCTAAAGGTTAGTGTATGCAATTTTGTCTAATTTTATTGTAAAATTTTCGATTTTGATTGTAGGTTGAATAAGTAAAAATCAATTTCCATGATCCTTATGTAATGGTATGGATTCTTTATCATTAGTTTTGATACTTGAATGAAATATTTGGATTTGTATCGATGTTGTTGTTTTATTACTTACTAACTATTATGTGATTTGACATGTCAAAAGCTTAATTTGGTTTGTTTTGTTTATCAAGCGTTAGCTTGAGGTTAATGTGTTACTTTAGCCACATTTCATTGTACTTAATATTTTTGAGTGATTAATTTATTTTTCCGGGTTAACCATCTACCAAAAAAACTATTATGTGATTTTTTTTATAAATGTAAGTAAAGGTTTTGATTAAATTTGTTTTATAAAAGTAATTATTATGCTTTTGATTCACTTTTTTTATAATGCATACGAGGTATATGATTTGGAGGTTGTATGGAAGATGTTCGGTTGAATGTCTTAAGACAAAGGTATTTTGGTTTTTTTTCATAGTGTAAGCATCGGGGATTACTCGGTTTTTAAGCGGATAGGCGATTAGATCGTAGATTATAATTGAATACTCGGTTTCCAATAAAGGTTTGTTTGTTTATAATCTTTAATGACCGAATCGATATAATAGTTCTCATAATTGGCTTAACATCAGGTACTTTTACCCTTCAATTAATTATATGTTGTTAAAATTTATATATTTGACAAAGGGTTTTATGAGATAAAGATTGTTTCTTTATGCAAAATATTTGTTAAATGATGAAACATGTGTGAATTTTTAATAGATTCTTGGTTTTTTAAATTGGGTAGTAGTTGGATTGGATATTGATACCATCATGGGGATTTTTTTTTTATTAGAATTAGTAGTTTATGGTTTTATGATTGTTTTTTAATGGTTCAGTCATGGATATTGCAAAAACACGTGGAATGATTAGCGTGTTTCTTTGTTTTATACTCTCAATGAAGCGTTGTCGGCCATTACTGACATATCTGAAAGCTTCCATGTAGCAGTAGTGGTATATAATGTCATTTACGAAAATTAACTTTTGACTTTTGAATCTGGTCTTGGTTTATCTGCTTCGATCTGAGTTACCATTTATTATATGTGACAGCAGACGATGAAGATGAAAGGTTTACATTTCTCGAATGAACCTAAGACTTGCCTACAATTAGTATGTCCTATGAACCTCAAATCTGCAGTAGTAACTTCTATCATGATAAATCTTGTATTTCCTATGTTTTGATATTGTGAGCTATTTTGGGTTTTATTGCAGTGACTTTAGATGTGAACTGGATTAGTACCATGATGAGGTGCATAACGGTAAGCTTTCTTTGTAATAAGATCATTTTTGATAACCATCTATTTTTATTAGCTTGGATTTGTGGGACTGATTTTAGTTCCAAATTTCTAAAAGTTACGTTTGGTATAAAGATTCATTGATTATAGTTTATGTAGGATTTAAAGGAACACAATTCTGATTATATTTTGTCCCAAGGGACTTGATGCAAACTAAATTGAACATTACTGCAAGCAAAATTGTCACATACCGTGTAGAATGACGGTCATGACTAAAAATGCAATTGCAGTAATGGACCATTTAGAAGAAAGTTAATGTGTTTGGCCACTCAATGGGTTAGTCATAATTTATGGCTTTCAGTTTATATTATGATCGACTGCATTTCACTAATACAGAACATAATATAAACTATACAAAATTTCTATAGGTTTAACGAGCGTGTGAACCCGCGCGTTGCTGCGGAGTCGTTTTGAAACATTGTGTTATGATATTATATGTTATTTTTTTTATTTGTACGAAGACGTTATGAATTTTTTTTTACGCAAACGGGTTTCATTTTTTTTTTAATTTTTTTAGCATTATTAGTATTA
Source organism: Artemisia annua (assembly GCA_014162995.1). NCBI lineage: Eukaryota > Viridiplantae > Streptophyta > Magnoliopsida > Asterales > Asteraceae > Artemisia > Artemisia annua. Next base: position 55,352 of record LBNU01016236.1, read on the forward strand.
TTATGCTTCTTTTATTTATGTTTTTTGTGTATATAAATTTTTTTTTTGGGTTTTAGTATTTTTTTTTTAGGGAAATATATGGTATGTATTTGTGAGAATTCTGTATTGGGCCATTACATATTCTTATTAGTGGGTTTGTTAGTGGGCTGTTGTATTGGGCTTTGTTAGAGAGAGAAAGGTTACGGGAGTTTATGTAACGCGTTTGGAAACGTTTTTTGGGTATAAAAAAATTTGGGGAAAACAGAATTGGGGAAAAAGGGATAGGGAAATTAGGGTTTCGAATACTTTCAATCAGAGAAATTGTCAGCCTAGAAATTGTATCATTTTGAAGCTATGCCGCGTAAGTTTCCTAAATGTCTTAAGATTGCACATCAAATTGGAGATCGTAGGGTTGAAAAGGTTCTTTGTACTATTTTTGAGAGGGAACAGAGAGCATATGAAGATGCGGAGAAAATGTACACCGAGATGTTAGAAGAGGTGGAAGCTATGAGGGAGTATAGGCATGGGCTAATCGCGGAACTGATGAAGCTGGAGAATGACTATGTTCTAGATGAGTGCTTGGGTGTTTTAAGAGCTGCGGAGCAAGAAGATTTTGCTGAGATAAGTAGGTTGATTCAGATGAGCCACGCCGCTGTTTTACGTGCTGGTGAGAAAAGGCGAATGGTGACGAAACTCAAGAAGCTTAAGTAAGTTTGTATGTTTCTACTGCNAGAGCATATGAAGATGCGGAGAAAATGTACACCGAGATGCTAGAAGAGGTGGAAGCTAGGAGGGAGTATAGGCATGGGCTAATCGCGGAACTGATGAAGCTGGAGAACGACTATGTTCTAGATGAGTGCTTGGGTGTTTTAAGGGCTGCGGAGCAAGAAGATTTTGCTGAGATGAGTAGGTTGATTCAGATGAGCCACGCCGCTGTTTTACGCGCTGGTGAGAAAAGGCGAATGGTGACGAAACTCAAGAAGCTTAAGTAAGCTTCTATGTTTCTACTGCTTTTGTTTAAGTGTTTTTAAGTTTGCCATGCTTTTGTAGGACCCTGCTGTTTTAAAGATGTTAGCTTTGTATGTTTTTTGTGTTTAGGAAGTGTATGAAAAATGTAGTCAGGGTGTATGAAACCTCTGTTGTAGTTAGAATGGAGGTTGTATGTTAATATCAATAAAAGGCAAACTTATTATGCATTTGAATTGAGTGTGTGATGTTTTTTTTTTGTTTTTTTTTACAGTTACTGTATCTTGTTTTATTTTTATGTAATTGTAGTAGGATTTAAAAGGAAGTTAGTGAGTAGGAACATATTTACATTGCTTATGCTTTTTTTTGCTGTCAAAAAAAATTTTTTTTTAATGTTTTTTTTTTTGTTTTTTTTACTGCCATCTGTAAAAAAGTTGTACCAAAGGGTATAAGATTCTCATTTTACTGTTTTACATGTAAAGATGTTCTAAATACGTATGGTTCTAGTTTAGTTTTGGTAACCGGGTTAGGTATAGAGTTTTGCTTATATAAGGAGTGTGCTGTTAGTGCATTTTTCTTTAAATTATAGTCTGTGTGAGTAAAATTGTACTAAAATAAAGATGGCTTCCACACCAAACTTTGATGAACTAAAAGCTCTCTGTGGATCTGATGAGATCAAAGATTGCTTCAAATTTTTGTTTGGGCAAGAGGAAACTTTAAATGATGGGTTTATTAGGAAGGTTGTTGAGTGGTGTGATGGTTTACATGAGAAAATTGCAAAGTTTGCTGATCTACTTGAAGAGGTTCGAACCTTCAATGTTTTGGATACTGTGGTTGCGGATGGAATGGAGTGCTTGGTGGAAGCTCAGGCAAGTAATGGGGTGATTTTGCAGACGGTGCTTCGCCTACTTGATGTGCTGCGAGAAGCACGTGATGAGAAGCGAAGGCATGTCATGGTTATGGAAGTCTATGATTAGATGCAGTTGTTGTCAATGTCAGTCTTCTTGTTTAGGGGGTGTCTCTTTTTTTTTTTTGTTTGTTTGTGTCATGATGTAAGTTTGTTGACTAAGATGTCATTCTTAGTCGTTGTCGCTGTTGTTGTAAGATACTAAGTTAATGAATAAAACTTATGTGTTTGTATCTTTGTTTCTTTTCTAGCTATTTTTTGTCGTATTTTATTTGTAGTTGGAATTACCGAGTCTTTTATTTATGTGACTGTTTTTTAATATTAATTAGGAAATACACCAACAATGTTACAATATTTCATTAACGCTGATTTGATTTTTTGTTATATGGGTCGACAGATATGTAACTAATATGGAACTATTATGTATGATAAGAATAGTACAAAAGATGTAACTAACATGGAGTTACCGTGCATGATAAGTATAGTACAAAAGATCATCTTATATTATTAGTAGGTACGTAGTTGATGGTAATGGTTCACACACTGCTGTGGTGCTACCATGTTACAAAAGCATTTTGTAGGAGTGACAGTCTAACGATGTCGTTTGTTTATTCTACATAGATATTTACAACAGTACTTGGTTATGCGGATGGCTAGTAGCATTGCATTAGTAATAGCATGACATGGGACTGAATTCTTCACTCTTTTTTGTTCTTTTTCGCGTCTGTTGTTTTATCCTGGAAGAGTGCGCGTTTAGAACTTAGAGATTTGCTAGTTGTTGATGCTGATGATTTGGAGATTGCATCTGTGGAATACTCTTGTGGCTGCACCGGTGTGTTAACTGTAGGATATAAATAATAAAATATTAAAAGAGGACACTGATGATACTTACATTTACTGAAACTAATCTTTTAGATATTGAATCTTAGGTTAGAAAGAGGATTACCTGGATCATTTTGGTTGGTTATGTTAGCATCGTCTGGTTTTTCAATATCTGTTTGTTTTGCTGTATTTGAGGGCGGAATGTTTGATACTTGCACTGCATCTGTCCTGGACCTTGTTTGCATACCTGTGTATAGTTTTGCTGCTGATGGTAATTGTGTAATAGTTAATAAATTAAGTTAATTATTTGATGTTGTAGGTATTGTATAAGTTAGACTGGCTATAAATGATAAAATGTTGTTACCTTTTGCAGGCTCTTTTTGTGTTGGATTGGCTTGGTCTGAGATTTCATCTGGAAGTGGTGCGACTGGTGGAATTGACTCTGCAGGTATCATCACTTTATATATTATTTTTCTAAAAAGTAATAAATTAACTTAATTATGTTACGGTGGACATATTCTTTATTTTAAATTATCGACAAACGACAAATTTTTTGTACCTTCTGCAGGGTGTTCTCCTGTCAGACTTATTTGTGTCGGGATTTCACTTGGAGGTGGTGCTACTGATGGAATTGACTCTGTGGGTATCATCACTGCATATATTATTTTTGTAAGAACTAATAAATTAGCTTAATTATGTTATGCTGGACATATTGGTTAATTTAAGTTATCGACAAATGACCAGATTTTGGTACCTTCTGTAGACTGTTCTCCTGTGAGACTTATTTGCGGAAGGATTTCATTTGGAGATGGTGTTAACACTGGAGCTGACTGAATTGGAAGTGCTAGTTGGTGGCTTTGAGGTATCTCTATGTCACTTGTGTTTTTTTCCTCTTGTGTTATCTGTGAGGCTGCCAAATGAAAAAGGATTATTCTGTAAGCATTTAGGGATATTTTATTAGTTATAGATAAGTAATATTTGTCAGCATAAGTTTAGTACCTGATGATTGGCCGTCAATCTGTTTTTGAGTATCTGGTTGGTCCAAGAGGCCGTTAAAAATAAAATCTGGTGTCACTTGTTTGGAGGTCGTGTTATACTGGAATTGGAAGATGTGTTTTTTGTGAGTGATCGAAAGTATTTTTTCAGGGATATCTTTAGGATTTGGATTTTTGAGAGAAGCAACCAATGAATTACAATTGACACCGACAATGGCATCTGCCTTAGGTGTGAAAAATGTGATCATTGCTGTTGCTGAACCATCTGTTAGGTATCCTTTAAAGTTGTATCTGCATATCTCAATAGGTTGAGTAGGTTAGGGGTAGTTGTTGTAGAAATTTTAGGGATTGATATAACATTACCTGTATGATGGACTCGCCAGTGCTCCGTGTACCCCGCACTGAAAAATGCCGTCTTTTTTTTTTTTTTAAGTTCTCCAAATAATATTGAGTAAAATCTGAAGGGATTTTATAGCTCGTTCCATTCAAGAAAGTGCACAAGATTTTTTGACTTTTGTATAGAACTATTTAAATCAACATAGTTATGTCCATGCATTTAAAAACCAGCATAAAATTAGAATTTTCACGGTGTTCTTCATGTCTAAGAATCAGTGAATCAGGACTAACCAGAAGCAAGTATTTGGGTGGTGATAGCTTCATCACTTACTGGACATTTAATTCATTATTTGATGTCGACTAAGGTCAAGAGGTTGTTTCGCGTCCGCATGTCAGCGCATGGGTATTTGATATTCTTTCTAGGTCTGCTTGGGTTAAGGTTGCCTCAATAAGTGAACTTGACTAAGGTAGTGTTTGATAATGACTTAAAGAGTCTTAATTCATAAATAGGTAAATTTATTAAGTCATTAAATGAGTGTTTGTTTGGTGCTTAATTTAAATGTATGACATTCTAGAAAAAGCCATGGAAATGAGGGTCTCCATATTAAGTCATCACTTTTATTCTACTTTTACATATTTACCCTCCCTCTTCTTAACCTCTAATTCAACACTTATTTTAAATAAAAGGGTATAGCAATAATTTTTCTACTACTAATTCAGACACTTTATTCAGCACACAAAACAAAAAACCATTTATTCATCTACAAACAGACAACATATATCCAGACAGACACAAATATTTAACAGGACTTAATAAAAAAACTAAACAAACAGGCCCTAAGTATGTACGTGAAACATGAAGGTTGACATAACGGGCTTTTTAATTTGTGTTGTCTTTTATACACAAGTCGCATGTGTTGTTTTTGTGATTGTTGTACTATTGTTTTTTTTATTTATTTATATTTCAATGTTTTTTATTTGAAAAAATGTCTCCATTTTATATAGTATGAAACGGGATCCATAACTTTATACTACTACTGTATGTATTATGAGAATATAAAGATTTAAAATGCTGTATAAGTTATATCAAATGAAAGCTTTTGAGTCGTTGATCCCATTCTAATAAATATCATTTTCATACTTCCCTCAGAAAGCAGTGAAGAAGTTTATAAATTATAGTACACTAAACAAAGATAAACTTAAAATAATAGTTAAGCATGGGACTAGCTTCGTAATCAATGACGTTGCTATCGGCAGGTGACGAGTTGAGTACGATGTGCCAAATTTTTTTTCTTTTCTTTTTTGTCATTCCCTTGGTTTTTTGATTAAAAAACATACTATCTCCGTCCCAAATTATAAGTCCACTTTCATATTTCACAAAGCTTAATAATAGTGGAGCCCTTACAATACTAACCAATAAAAATTCATTCTCACCCACTTACAAATATTTTGATTAGTTGAAATCAAAAGTGGACATTAATTTTGGAACAACCAAACTAGCAAAGTGGACTTATATTATGGGACGGAAGGATTAATTAAGTCATCGTAAACAGTAGACTAATTCAAGTTACGCTTGGCCTGGTCAATAAAATAATACCATTTTGTATCAAGTCATTGAGAATTTCATTTATATATACGTACTCTAGCTCTTTGTTAAACACATATACGTACTCATCATCCATTTTCCTATCACCATATATCATATTCATTAGCTACCATGGCAATTAAATTGCACGGAGTCATAGGTTCGCCCTCAGTGTTCCGTGCTATGGCTGCTTTCTACGAGAAGGATCTTGACTTCGAGTTTGTTCCTGTTGATTTTGTTGCTCGTGAACACAAGTTACCACAGTTTCTCGCTCTTAATGTACTATAACCTAGCTTTATTGTTTGATTGAACAGTAATTAATTATGAGTACATTATTTGCTTGAGACTATTTAATTACTCTAGATTTCTTATAAAAATGCAGCCATTTGGTGAACTTCCAGCATTCGAGGATGGTGATATCACGTTATTCGGTAACACAAGTTTCATATTTGTCAATTTTGTTTTTGAACGGCAAATTGAATAAGAACTAGCAAGGAGTTACAAGGATTATATAGCCATTCTATCCAATTTCATATTTGCTAATGTTTTATTATCAACTGCGCTTATCGCATAATAATGTAGAAAATTCCATAGAACGAAAGTAAACCATCTTAAAGTATAAAATTGTATATTCAACGAAGGTTAATATGTGCATTTGGGGAACAAGTTCTAGTACTTAGTATATTATAAAAAATATGTTGCAGAATCAAGGGCGATTACTAAGTACGTAGCTGAGGCGTACGCCGACAAGGGGACAAATCTAATACTTAAGGATCCAAAGAAATCAGCTATACAATCCGTGTGGATGGAAGTAGAGAACCAGAAATTTGATCGCCCATCTTCTAAGCTTGGTTATGAGCTAATTTACAAACCTGTGTACTTAGGTCAAACAACTGACGAGGTGGCCGTGAGAGAGTTTGAAAAGAAATTGGAAGACTTGCTTGATGTGTACGAACAACGCTTGAAGGAGAGTAAGTATTTGGGCGGAGACACCTTCACACTGGCGGATCTCCACCACATCCCGAACATCCATAACTTGATGTCAACAAAGGTGGGGAAGTTGTTCGACGCTCGACCTCATGTCAGTGCTTGGGTGTCTGATATCCTTTCGAGGCCCGCTTGGATTAAAGTCGCCTCCATGCTTCACAAGTGAACGTGTTTGTTGTTGTCGTTGTTGTACTTTTTGGCCTGTATTAATAAGTTAAAGGTTGTAATAGATGTACCATTGTTGTCGTTATTATTACTTATCATCATAATATAAAGGAAGCCATGTTTTTGGAATGAGTGAATGACAATTGATTTCGAAATATTGAGCAAACTATAATTAGACAATTAGAGCTAATTTATCATGTCCACCACTAGCAAGACCATTTGATTTATATTATACTCCCATTTGCTAAACAAGTTTGGATCATTCATTTTTAATCATCATCAGCATCATTTTTTTTTTAATCCTCTGCCGCTTTAGTTACATATTCCATCGATCAGCTATGGTGATGAAATTACACGGCAACCTAGGTTCACCCGCGGTGCTTCGTGATATGGTTGCTCTCTATGTAAAATATCTCGACTTCAACTTTGTTCCCGTTGACTTTGCCAATGGTGAACACATATCACCTAATTTCCTTACTCTAAACGTCCTGTATTATACTATTATTAAACCTTCATCATTTGATGATTTAATTAGGTGTGCCGTTCCCCTATAACGGTCAAATTTTCATTTCCTATAAATACCACTTCATTTCCCAGATTTTGGTCATCCTTTTTCACACAAAACTTTCTGAGTTTTATCCTCCTTACATACTTACATTCCTTTGATCATTAGTTAGTTTTCTTTTGTTTAAAGAGTGATCATTTCATCCAACCAAAGATCACCTACATTCCTCTACTAGTCAAGAGAAGAACACAAAGTATCAAGAAGATACAAAGTGTTAGAGTCTTTGTGTAGTGCACTTGCATTACTAGGTGTTAACTTGATTGTATCTTGACATACATCAAGTGTCATAGTCTTTTATTGTTGACTTGTGTTGATCATTGTGACCTTGTTGAGATCTTGGGGATCTCTAGTAGCTTGTGTGCTTGTGTGTTGATTAAGTGGATCAAGAGTATAGTGTGAGGATCGTGTTGATCGTGTGATTAGTAAGGATCGTGTAAGAAGTTAGGATCGAGTGGATCGTGGTAGATTGGTACTAGCTAAGATTAGTACTCGACATCTAGCTTAGTGTCGGAAAATAACGTAAGCGACGTTGTATGGTTTTCTCTGCCTGAAGGGAGCTTTGTTGACATAGTGCTTAGAACTCTCGAGTGTGGTACTCGGTGAGTGGAGTAGGGCGAAGAAGAGCTTCGTGACCGAACCACTATTAATCTCGTTGTCTCGGTTTGATCTTTCCATCTCTTTTTCTTACATACTTATTGTTTGATTGTGTTAGCAACTTAGCATAGTATTGTGTTCATATTGTTGTTGATTAATTTAATCTACAATTGAATCTAAGTTTTACACAAAGTAATTTTTACAACTAATGAAAACGAGTTGGTAAACTATTCAACCCCCCTTCTAGTTTCCCACAATGTTGAAAATGTGTATGATGAATCAGCTAACTTATTTAAAAATCCAAATACGGATGAAAGTTCATCTTTCGCGGTACCTGCTGGTTAGCTTGTTTCAGTTGATTTTTTCTAGGTGCATCTTTTGCTTCTAGAATTGTAAGTGCTTATGGCATGTTATAAGCACTAGGTTTAGGTGTTTATCAAGCTTCTTAGCTTGAGGTTAATATGGCACTTCAGCCATATTCCATTTGTACTTAACTTTTTTCGGTTTTAAACTTTTAATATATTTACCGGGGTAACCCTTTACCCAAAAAACAGGTAAGTCACATCGTTGCCCCTTAACCTCGCAAGGGGCACTGCCCTTGACTCTGCAAGCAGGCGCAACCCCCTTGACTCCTGCATCTTTGTTGTGGTGGAAACATATTAGCTCAAATGAGTATGCACTCCACACTTCCCTAACTCGTATCCGAGCATAATACAAAATCCAATTGGTCTCATAGAAATCACAATTACCTAAAATAGTCGATGACATTAAATCACCAACAATTTGTATAAATTGAGATGATCAAGATGGCTAGACAATTAATCCAGGCAAACACAACCCACCATCCCAAAACAAAACCCTAAATCAAATTCGGAACTCGAATGTAAACCCGAAACTAAGAACACAATGAAAATCAAAATCAAAGGTCAAATTGAAGCCCTAAATCAAAACTTGAATCCAAACACATACCTTCAATCAAAATCAAAATTCGAACCTAAACTCTAAATTAAATCCAAACAAAAATATTAGGTCAAAAATGAAATCCAAACCGAACCCCCAAATCAAAATCAAAATTTAAAACAAAACCCTAAATCGAAATTAAAACACATCCTACCTATGTGGCGGTGAGGATACCATGACGACTGCACCACGAACTGTAGAACTGAGATGAATGTGGTGGCAGAGGTTCGGTAGTGGTGGTGGAGGTGATGATGGTGTGACTAGAGGTGGCAAAACGGGTGGGCATGGGCACAGGCTAAAATGGGCATGGGCTAGAACGGGCACGAGCTAAACGGGCACGGGCCAAACGGTATAGAAGACCAAAAATTACGAAATAAATTCCTTAAACGTCTTCATTTATATTTAAAAAGTTAAATATATTATATATATAAGTTTTTCTTTAAAAACGATTATAATGTTATCCAATTAAGAGAAAAATATGTGCCCGTTAGTGCCTATTTAACTTTCTAATGGGCTAAATATGCCCATTTCAAAAAAAGAAGGGGTTAAATGTGCCCAAGTATTTTATAAAGTAGCCAAAATTAGTCCATGTTTTTATTTTCGGCACAAATTGTCACCTCAAGGTGTGACAGAGGTATAGTCGAGAACTGGATGTGTTGATTTTGAAAGAGATTTACTGGTAGATTTGATTTGTTAGATTGAGATATGTTAATTATCAGTTTTTGTTGTTTATGGGTTTTTATCAATGTATTAAAACTCGGGTTTTTAATTGTCCCGGTCGAGTTGCCGGTTCATCGGGTCATTGGTTCAACCGGTTCAACCGCCGGGTCAAACCAGTTTTATGCCAAATGAAACAATTACCCCTATTTGAATTGTTGGTACAGAAAAACGAATCACACACTTTCAGTTTCCAAAATAATAACAATACAATATCAGACAAGTTGATATGGAAGTAGTATTCATATATTGTTTTTAAACATCCAACAATAACAATTGTGTAAATTATTTTTATAGTGTATAAAAATACCCGACTCATTTCAATAACAATTGTGTAAATTATGTCATCAAACTAGATCACCACTTGGTTGGCTTATCAAGTTATCACCTCAAACCTACATATGAATATTTCTTTCTTCTCATTCCAACTTTTTTTAGCAAAACACAAAATCTTTCATAAACTTCCTCACCCAGATACTCATCTGGTGATTCCCATTTTCAACCATCACCACCACGTCATATTACTCTACGAGTCTATGCTAACATACAAAAATTTGAAAGTGTTGTCGGTTTATAACAATATTAGAAAGCGTACGGCTCAATTATGCAAACAACAATGTCCGAATACATATCATCTTTTACATTAGTGTCTTTCCGTTTCTTTCATATAAGCCTTGACCCGGCCGGTTTTACTAAACCGGGTCGACCCGGGTCATGAGAAACCTGCCGGTTTAATCCGGTCACGAGACAACCAAAAACCCGTTTAACTCCGGCCCGGTCTCCCAACCGGTTTCTGGTTCAACCGGCAGGGTCGACCCGGGTTTTAAAACATTGGTTTTTATCAAATTGTTACATATGTGATTTAAAGATATGTAAGTTTTGGAATTAAAGATTTGCTCATCGGGAAATGTTGATGGTAGCACCGACTATAATAGTGGTGATGGCTGAAAATGAGTATTGATGCAGAATTGCAGGAGATGAAGTATATCGGGGTATATGGTGACTGATGAGAGTGTTTGTGACGACGATGGTGATGTGTTGCTCATGTGTATTATATTGTGAAAATAAAAATAATGGAAGAACAAGACATAACCGNAGCACCGACTATAATAGTGGTGATGGCTGAAAATGAGTATTGATGCAGAATTGCAGGAGATGAAGTATATCGGGGTATATGGTGACTGATGAGAGTGTTTGTGACGACGATGGTGATGTGTTGCTCATGTGTATTATATTGTGAAAATAAAAATAATGGAAGAACAAGACATAACCGATATGCCTTTTTTTTTTTTCTCTCTCTCTGTATTTTTTTTTTTATTTTTTTTACAAGTCAAAGGTTGTAGTTGAACTGTTATCGTGGTTTAATTTTAATACTTGTTATTCATCCTTTAATAATTTAGCCATGTTGGTTTACCTAAGTTATACATTTTTTTTTTAATTTAATTTTAGAAAGGCAACCTTTATTAAAAACCACACAAAGAAATACAAAACAAGGCATCCTCTTAATTAATTAAACCAATTAAGAGAAGGAGGGATCCAAAAAAAACCAAACAAGCAACTAACATTACCCCACAATGCCTAACAAAAACTAAAATGCTACACACTCATGGAACAAAACAAATTGGAAAGGCCCACATGGAAAAAAGAACATGCGTATAGAACATGTGACAGTGAGCACATGATATCCATAAGCAAAATGCAAAGGCACCATATTGAACTAACAGTAGCTCCTGTCCCAAACAGGCAAAATGCAGACCACAACTCAGCAACCTTAAAACTTCACTCTGCTGTCCCAAACAAGCAAATGCAGCTGCATATCAGATAGCAACTGCACTCCATGCTGCACGCTCACCCTCACAACCAACCAGCAGCCATCTGAATATGTGAGATAGTTTGTTGTTGTATACGATCCATTGTATATTTCCAACGGGCCTGCCGCTTCGGAAGAAAAAACCCTTTTCTTTAGTGCAAAAGAGCACAAAAGCCAGATTCATTTGTTTCTAACGTATGTACGTATAAATGCAAATTTTAATTTCTATCTGGTTCGAAGTAAGTATCAATGTCTCAATGATTCATACTTTTAGCTCTTTGAACATAATTAGTGGTATTTGGATAATTTTCGCTCATATAATTTGTTATTTCCAAGCTTATTATAAAGCTCTTATATATTACTCAATAGCATATCATTAAGGGTTATTAAGGAAAGATGGTTCAAATGTTGTTGGTTGAGAAATTGTATAGCAATTGTTTTAGTGGGGAAGATTTGCAATAAGAGATGGGAAGGTCGCGTTTGGAGTGTCTTATCTCTTTGTAACATGTTTGAGTATTTGTGTGAATAGTTTAAGGGTTTTGGTCGTAAAATAGCAATGTACTTTTTCAAATATACCTAGTTAGTACGTGTACTATTTTTTGTTTCACTTAATGTAACGTACTTTCATGTTTTGTTCCAATCTAGTACGTGATGATGACGTGGCATACCTGAATGTCTGACATGTGTCACCATTTATAACGTGACACGTCATCATCACGTACTAGATTGGAACAAAACATGAAAGTACGTTACATTAAGTGGAACAAAAAATAGTACACGTACTAACTCGAAACATTTGAAAAAGTACATTGCTATTTTACAACCAAACCCCATAGTTTAATACCCTATAATATAGCTCTTAATGCTTGTGATTCAGAGATGACATATATGTCCATGTAAAGTAAAAATAATATTCAAAGTGTAAGGTTTTTAACCATGAGGACGATTCTTGCCCTCTTAGGAAAAAACAGGCTACGAGGGGTTCAGATTCGGCTTATAAAGATGTTGGAGATAATCGGGATGTTCACTTGGAAAAGGTTGGGAATAAGGCTGCCAAAGTTAATCAAAGGCCTCGGTCATTCAAACCAAAGGCCAATTTTGAATATAAACTTGTTTCTAAACCTAACACTAAGAAGAATGCTAAAGATACTAAACGTAATTTGGAGGCTGCCCCGTTGGATCAGCCTTCAAAGGATGATTCGATTGGTGTTTCTTCTAGTGATTTAAAGGGTGATGATGGTCCAAGCATGGTGGAGGTGGTGGTACCACATGATAGTGACAAGACGGTTACCGTGTGTGATGTCTCTACTAGTGGTTTACCTACGGAAAGTGGTAAGGGAAGTTTGTGGGAGCAATTCGCCAAGACTCATATTGAGCCTACGCGTATGGAAAGTTCATCCTTGTCTTTAGCTGATTCGTCGGATGAAGATGTTGTTTGCATGCCTGAGATCCTACCGGGTGCTGGCTTTCTGGATGATTTGAAGTCCTATGATGGTTATGATTATGATTATCCGACGTTTAGTTTTGATAGTTGCTTGAAGGGTCGTCATAGGTAGTTTGTTCTATTGTGTTTGTTATAAGAATGACCTGTCATTCTTATATAGTTGTTAGGTTTGTTGCTTTGTTTGCATGTAAGTGTCCTTATGGACTGAGATGAGGGAAGTCACCCTCATCCGTTTGTACTTCAATGTTTTTTGGCGTAATAATATTTATCGGGGCAACCCTTTACCCAAAAAAAAGTAAAAATAATATAAGATTATTATAATTGTGATGAGATATTAGCTGGAATTAGAGCCGTGACCGGAAATTGGAGTCAGGCAAAAGAGAAAAAACCTTTTAGTACAAGTAAACCAAACAGATGTGTGGTAATTCTATTAATTTAGTGGTTATCTTGGTAAATTAATGAGTTTTTCATTAAAAATGATGACGACGGAGTTTGAAGGTGGCAAGATCATCGGGTTGTGTAATAAGTTGCAACAAACTCGGGTCTATAATGACTATTTTCTATTAGGTTGTCTTATATAGACTCTTTTGTTACGTAATACATTTCTCATATCTCTTTACGCAACATTTAATGTATTTGGATCAATAGATTATTAGGAGTTGTTTGTTATTTATATTAGTGTGATGTGATCATTCTTTGATCAAATACTTTTAAAAAGCATTCAAACGGTTGTCTATTACTTCGTATTACCTAATTTTTGTGCATGCATGTTCAAGGTTCAACATGCAATAGTCAGTTAATTTTTTTTTGAAAGGCAACTTTTATAAAAAAACAACACAAAGAACAAATACAAACAAGGCATCCCCCTTAATTAATCAAGCTAATTAAGATAAGAGGGACCCAAAACCAAACCAACAAAAACTAACAATACCCAACAAAATCCTAACACAAACTATGCTGTCACAAACTCACAATCATGAAACAACTAAACAGCCCACATGGAAAAAGAAATACATGTAGAACATGTTAACAGTGGGCATATAAAATCCACATGCAAAGTGCAAAGGCACCATATTGAGTTAACAGTGGACCTGTCCCAAACAACCATAAAGCATACCACTTCTCAACCATCTTAAAACTCCTTTTGCTGTCCCAAACAGGCAAAGTGCAGCCCACTTGCCAGCAACCTTATAACTACAGTATGGTGTCCCAACCAAGCAAAATGAAGACCACTTCTCAGCAACCTTAGAACGCCACTCTGCTGTCCCAAACATGCACTATAGCCACATATCAGATACCTTAAAACAGCACCCTGCCCACTGAGCCTTACAAACCAAACAACAGTCATGAAACCCAAATGCCTACTGACAAACGACGGCAAACTCAAAGATTTTGACAGCACTTCCCAGGATCTTGTAACCATAACTGCCAATCGATAGCTTTCTTTTTTGATCTTCTCGTAATCCATTCAAAACTTTTAAGTTGTATCTCTTGAACAATTCTGTTAACACTTGAAACTTTTGCTTTAAACACACGATTATTTCTTTCTTTCCATATGAAGTACCCGGATGACCAAAGAACCGCTTGGCATAACAATCTTGAATGATTAGGAATATTAACACCCCCTTTTAGTAAGAATATATCCCTAATAGTAAAGGCGTTAACCCCCCCAAGTTTCCACCAACCATAAACCTTTTCCCAAACACCCATGGCCATACTACACATGACCAAGCTATGCTCGCACGATTCCACCACACTATTGCAACAAGGACAAAGAATCATATCCAAATCAATACCCTTTTTATCAAGCTCCTCACGAACCGGAAGTCTCCTTTTCAAAGCTCTCCACACAAATATGTTTACCTTTTTTGGAACAAGTTTGAGCCAAATCGTCTCTTCTCCCGCATTCTCAACATCTAAGATTCTCTCTTCCACCATCTTTGTTAATTCTTTAACCGCGAAGCCTTCTCTTCATTATGCTTCCACCGCCATGTGTCCCTGCGATCATTATACAAGAAAACATTTTGTAAAAAATCCATTAACCCTTCCATTTCCCCACTCACTCTCCCTCTAGGCTCTCTAATCCACTCCCATTCCCATGTCCAAACACCCTCAACCCACCTTCCCTTATCCGCCACCCTACCTTCCGGTCTTCTGTCAAGATGAAACAACCTAGGAAACCTATCACATAATCTCGAGTTGCCAATCCATCTATCTAACCAAAAGGACACATCTCTACCATTTCCTACATTACATAAAAAAGATGAAGTGAAATCTTTGCCCATCTCATCAATATCTCTACCCGCTTTAATAATATCTCTTTAGACCCCATTGCCGCCACTCGCACACCCACCTCACCACAACCAGACAAACCCTCATCCTCCCATAAACGCTTTTAATGACCCTAACCCACAGGTTATCTCTTTCTCTCTTAAACCTCCACCACCATTTACCCAATAAAGTCCAATTTTTTGCCCTTAAAGACCTTATATTTAAACCCCCCCCCACCCCGTAAGCGGCTAGCGTATGCTCCCATTTACCCAATAAATCCCAATTTTTTACCTAAGTTATACTGTATTTGTCTTCATGTTGAACATCTAGTGGCATCTGGCAATTTAAAATGCGTTACATTCAGGAACGTGCACAAGTTGACTTTTGTTCGAAAAAACTACGTCTTCATAAAACTAATTAACCAAACCAAAACAAAAACTAATTATATTTATGAATATTTTATTTGAACCAGGTCTTCATTCTTTAATATTAAACGGGATTGATCATAACTTCATATCTTTTTACTAATAAAACAAAACCCCTAGTGGGAATTTTTCATTTCAAAAATATCAATTCATTCCTTATTTGGTAATAATTTTTTTAATTAGTTTTTCTTTTGAGATATTTAAAAATAAGTAAACCTACTTATTTCCTAAATTGGCTAACAATTAAAGAAAAAAACGTTTTTTTTACCTATATGTTCAAAAAAAATGAAAATACACATGGACTTTTATGCAATTGTTTCATAATTATGGACGAAAATGTAATTTCTTTTAAAAAAAACGGAGTCCTATTGAGAGCTATATTTCAGTCGATCATGGAAAAAGAAGCCCACATTGAGTCTTTATAACAATCGAGATTGGCTTCACATAACCCCAAAGCAATGAACAAAATTTCGATCAATAATTGTTAGGTCAAATTGATTGAATCATTATCCTGTTTCGATTATTGAAGAGACCCGAAATTAGGGTTCTTGAAACTCGAACCTAAACTTCAATTTTGATGAATTTGTTAAGGTTTGTGGGTTTGTTTATCTGAGATTACAGCTTTTGAGATTGATTTCGTGTTTATAAATTGATTGATCGAACAATATTCTTTGTTATCGAGGTATGTTACTCTTCCACTAATTGATTTTTGTTATCACGCATTCTTAGGTTTTAACTGATGACTTAGCGGTAAATGTACCATATGGATCATTGTTCTTTAACGAGCAACACATCACCATGAAGATGATTTGGGGAGGCCATATGTATATCTTTGTTTGATTCGAATAAGAAAGCTTTTTTTTTTTTTTTTTTTTTTTTTTTTTTTTTTTTTTTTTTTTTTTTTTTTTTTTTTTTTT
>LBNU01016236.1:72325-91147 GCA_014162995.1 Artemisia annua
AGAATACTCAAACCCTAGCCCATGGAATTATGTATATTTAACGGCCTATTAAATATATCATAACACTTTCCATAATAGTAGGAATCAGTGGTTATCAGTGGAAACAATATTACCACTAGCAGTGGTAATATTAATACTAGCAGTGGAATCAGCAGCAGAGTCATATCTGCTAGCAGCAGAGTCAAATACATACTAGCAGCATAGTCCACTGTCAGCAGGATCCACTAGCAGCAGAGTCCAGCAGCAGAGTCAGCAGCAGAGTCCAGCAGCAAAGTCAGCAGCATCCACTAGCATAACCACAATTGAGTCAGGGTGTTCATGGACCAAATGGGTGTACACTCCGTACCTCCAAACCCATTACCAGGTGTGAACTCATCCCTCAAGTGCACTAAATTTTCCAACAAAACTAATCTTTGATATAATTAATGATCCAAACACATCGTTCATGTGTTTATGATATACAACAAAATATATAATTATATACCAGTGTACGTACATCATAGAAGTAGTTATGTTTTCCAGAATGTTGTAGGATGCAAACTTAACGATCAATTCCATCACTAGGAAACAACGTTATGTTTTAACTTTTTTTGGCGGTTCCGGATGAAGAAGATAATAGGAAAATAATACTAATTTTTCTAGATGCAGATTATCCTGGTGAGTGAAGAATCAAAGTGGCTAAGATGTCCGAGTTTGGTTGGCCAGTAAGTTCACTTTGTTGTTAATCAGTAAATCTCATCTTAATCAACATTTAAATATGTATTTGATAAATCATAGTTTGTTATTCACATCAGTGCACTTGCTATCCTTTTGTGATGGTTTATTGGACTTACTGTGTATTCTCGATAGTTCGACTGTATATAATAATTCTTGAGTGAGGTATGAGAGAATTAGGATGTATGCAACCACATCCTTATTAGAAAATAGGGAGAATTGCAAATATACCCACTAAAACTCAAAAACTTGCATATTTCTTCAAAATACAAGTTTTTAATGCATTATGTACAATGCAAGTTAAGCATGTTTTGGGTATATATGCAAATATGTAAGTTTTAGTGGGTATATATGCAATTGCCCCTAGAAAATAAAGGGTCTGCTTAAAAAAAAAAAAAATATGCTATGAAAAAGTGTGTGGTAAGCAAAAATAAATAACACTATGTGAGGTGAGATCTATACAAAACAACTAGTATCTAAAGAACATATAATCAAATCCCAACCATCCATTCACCTTCCATCCTTTATGCTTCCACCGCCATGTTTCCCTGCGATCATTATACAAGAAAACATTTTGTAAAAAATCTATTAACCCTTCCATTTCCCCACTCACTCTCCCTCTAGGCTCTCTAATCCACTCCCATTCCCATGTCCAAACACCCTCAACCCACCTTCCCTTATCCGCCACCCTACCCTCCGGTCTCTTGTCAAGATGAAACAACCTAGGGAATCTATCACACAATCTTGAGTCGCCAATCCATCTATCTAACCAAAATGACACATCTCTACCATTTCCGCGAACGAGCTTAAACTGCGTTGCCTTTATCGTCTAAACCTTTGCCTGCTACTTAATCCCTCACGACCCCAATCTGTTCGCCCACCTCTTTTAGTTCGTCCTCGCTGATCGAACACACTTGATATGATTTGTTGTTGGTTTGACATGATTGGTGGTTGTAAAAATTACCAACATATATATGTATAAATTACCAACATATTGAATGAGTTAATATCCGCTTCTTGAACCAGTCCCTGTAGGGTTTATTTGTTAGAACATAAAGGGTTATCCAACGAAGTAAATCCAAATAACTATAGAAGCTATAAACAATCTAAATGTCCTTAATTTGAGTTAATGAAACTAGAAAAGGGTTAAAAGGGAGAACATAATTGGAAAGTAGCTCTATATTTTCAGAAGAGAAATGCTAGAACCGCAAATTTTACAAAAAGATATCCACAAAATGACATGACATGTTATGTATATTATAAAGAAAGAAAGAGATAGAATGCTACTAATTAGATGACATGTCATTTTTTGGATTTTATTTTGTAAAAAATTTGTTGTTTTAACCAATGTTTTGAAAACCGGGTTTAAAATCGACCTTGTCGAGTCACCAGGCACCTGGTCAACCGGTTCGACCGCTGGGTCAACCCGGTTTTCAAATTATTAATTTTTTTATATTTTTTTACCGGGTCTACCCAGGTTTTTATTAAAAAAATTAGAAAAAACTAAACCCGATCGGGTTGACCCGGGTCACTCAAAACCCGCCGGGCCTTACCGGTTAACCCGGTTTTAGAAACCAGGGTTTTTTTGACCCTTTTTTTAGCCGGAACCGATCGAGCTGGTTAACCCGGCCGAGTCGACCCGGGTTTCAGAACACTGGTTTTAACATTCCTCTTTTCAAAGTCAAACTACAAAGATATATGTAACACTCTGATTTGACATTCTTAATTTAAAAATCCTTATGTATAATGGGTCACTAAATATACTTAAGAAATAAAATATGATTTTCTTGACAAGTGTCACACACTTATTCTCTCAAAAAAAATTTCATCAATTAATTTATAAATGTATCAGTCACATCTTTATGCCTAAGTTTTAGACGTATAAATTATCTTTCTTATGTTAAAACTTAAAAGCAATCCATATACTATTATTTAGCATATGCTAATAGACATAAACGATGATGGAATTAAAATCTAACAAAACATATAGTTGGATCATGAAAATATTTTGTATAATATATCATTGATAGGACAGGGATCTAATACTAATATTTTCCAGTTTACCCAATTTTAGAAATAACACAAACAAAAGATCGAATATTATACCTCTTTGTCCATGTCAAGAATAGTTTGTCCAAGTAAATTCAAAAGGCAACCAGAACCATCACTAATCGAATCAGCAATACTCCAACCATTTAGCGTTAAAACCATGCGTCCACCATGCACTATCTCCTCAGAGCGCATTTGTAAAAACTTAGTGAAGTCTGTATGAAATTGTTTTTCATATGCTTGGAACACATTTGGAGGACTTGTTTTCGACACATAGATATTTAGCGTGTTGTTATCAAGGTCTTCAGGTACCTATCATCATATAAAGTAATCTATGGTTCATCACTAAAACTAGTTATCTTGTTTTAAGGGCTATTCACATAATTATATACAAACGATTCGAATAAGACTCAAATGTTGCACAGGGTTGTATCGAAGCCAATTCGTCTCTACCAGGCCTTTGTAGTTTGACATAGTTTTGGTTTGATTTCGTATGAAATCAGGGGTGTTTGGGACAACATGTTTGTAACAGAAATAACAAGATATAAACTGCAAAAATAATGTAATACTAATAGAATGATTATATATTGAATTGATTATATGTTTACAGACACTTGACCTTTTATACATGATGAATCGGTGCCTCATGACAGTTATACCGATTCTCTAAAAGTAAACAACACAACCTAATTAACTGTTATAACCCTAACAACCTAAACGACATCTTTTGACCCAGCCCATATCTATTGTAAGTTTACAGGCTTTTACATAATACATAACTAGCAGGGTACCCTGAAATAAAATTTCCGGTGAATCATATATTTTAGTTTATTATGTTCTTTTTGACAATAAATTTACGGATATCAAAATTTTCGTCTAGCTCGTGTCCGTTCGGGCTCGAGCCCGTTGGCTCGTGTCCGTTCAGGCTCGAGCCCATTTGGCCCGTGCCCGTTCAGGCTCGAGCCCATTTGGCCCGTTGCCCGTTCGGGCTTGAATATTTGTATAATTTGCTTTATTATTTGTATTAGTGACATTTAATGCAGAAATTGTGTTTAAGTTGGTTGTACAATATGCTTGATAATTTGTATTTTTTATGTAAGGGGGTGTTTTAATAAGTGTATTAATTGTATTTATTGACCAGTTAATTAATTGTATTTAATGTACATAATGTTTTATTTTGTGTATTTAATGTTAGTATTAATTGTATGTTACAATTAAATATGAGGGGAATTTATATAAGTAGTATTGGTTGTTGTACTTATAGCTTTAGAAGTTGTATTGCTTAATTTTAAGTATTTCTATTAATAGTAGGTCTTCCTCCATTATATGATAGTTAGATATACACTAAAGTACCCTTATTATTTTGCTTCTATAACATTAAAGCCTAACAATCACCCCCTAATGTTATAGATATCCATTCCAGCAGCTTTCTTTATATCATGACCACGAAGTCATCTTACTCTGATGTGTTTGTTCCATCTTCTTGATCACCATCCGCATCATTGTTGCCTTCTAGGATTACACCAAAGCGACTCTTGCTTCCTTGAACATTCTTAAAACATTCACGTGTGTTTTCTTTTACAACTCGTAGCCCATTCTTACTTGACCCAACGCATTCCTGTGGGTTCCCTTCCTTGGCATGATTACAGCCATCTTCAACCTTCTTGGTTTCTTCACACTTTACAAGTATTTCCTTGTACCAGGGCCTCAAAGTCGTTTCATAGTAACACTTCACCATATCAATGGTTCGTTTATAGCAATCCTTTAAATCCTCTTCATGTGCCTCGGTTAATCCATGTATTTTAGCAACATCTTTCCATTTATTCCCAAAAGAAACACTTAGATAGCCGCACATGCTATCTACCATTTTTTAAAGACCCAATAGGTCGATCTTTACATTCCCTATGACCGGTGGTAATGGTTCCAACACATCTTGTCTAAGATATACTACGTAAAACCACTTAATCATATCTTCAAACCTTTTACTAAGTACTTTCCAATTCTCATACACAAGTTTATCGTCTTTAATTAAATCGAGAAATGATATAAACCTTTGGAATGATTTTACCTTGATAGCATACAAGGTTCCATTTACACTTATATAATCATCATCCAAGTAATCTTGTACCATATTTCTGTCCCATTTGAGTTCTTCTAGACCCTTGATGAGTGGACATGCGTCTTTAGGATCTATTGAATCAAAGTACTCTTCAAGATACTTGTTTTGTTTTGCAGTCATACTTTCTGTTTCAACACATCCTTTTCCTTTTTCATAATCGGTTTCACCATCGTAGCCTTTCTTGTCTTTTCGAAACATGTAAGAGATCCTACACTTGTCGTGTCCATATGTGACCACAAAACCTTGTGCCAATAACTGATCGAGACTCAACACGTTTAGTGTTACTTGATGCAGGTTTTACCGACCAGGTTTTAATATTTATAAAGTGTCTCGTTTACCTAAGGTCTACCTAATGCACTATCGGGCAGTGTATGCGGTCGTGTGAGGTATAGCTAGATGGTAAAGCCGAGGTCGTCCCAAGAGCTATGTGTGTGGAGTCTATCTATGTTTAGTGTCACGTGTAAAAGGGGGTTTATGATTGTAAAGATTAATTAACTAATAAAAGTAAATGACAAAGCGAGTAAGTAAATAGAAGAGAATAAGTAAGGAGAAGTAGTGCTAACCTAATTACTACTCTTGTTATTATTATGATTAGTTTTCTATAAGTGCATCCTATCATATCGTCTGGGGGTTATACTCATTCAGGATCAGAGGGTTAAATCACCTAAATCTATCTTACACCTTGTCCTANAGTAAATGACAAAGCGAGTAAGTAAATAGAAGAGAATAAGTAAGGAGAAGTAGTGCTAACCTAATTACTACTCTTGTTATTATTATGATTAGTTTTCTATAAGTGCATCCTATCATATCGTCTGGGGGTTATACTCATTCAGGATCAGAGGGTTAAATCACCTAAATCTATCTTACACCTTGTCCTATTCCCGCCTATTGTAAAGACGAGAGTTCATCGGGCGGCGTGAAGCTACAAAGATGCAAGAGTCATTAAGTACCTCTACTAACATGGAAAAATCTAGCGGGATGCGGCATGGTCAGATCTTACACCCCCTCTAGCTCCTTTAAGCGTATCACATTGGTAGGTGGTCCTAGGGTTAATTCGCACATGTATGGTGATAATATCACAAAGTCACATCCCCATCAGCTTGGGTCCTAGGGTTAATTCACCAAGCCTCCAAGGAACTACCAATGCTCAACACTACCTGAACTAGAGTGTCCTAAGACTCGCCATGAAAGTATACAAACAATAGACAATAGATGCATAGAAAACTAACTCATAACAATAACAATTTCATAACAAGGCTAACACCAAGAGGTGTTTAGCCACTCATATTCATAATTGCAGTAAAACAATATTGAGTTATTACACATGTAAACATGAATCGAATACAAGACAAAGGTATGAATAAACTTATGATTGGTGTGTGAATCCTCCCTTGGAAATGACTTGTATATGGCTAGAACTTCGTTCCTACTGCTCCTGAGTTTCTCCCAACTTCTGTGTGGTGAAAAGTGANAATTGCAGTAAAACAATATTGAGTTATTACACATGTAAACATGAATCGAATACAAGACAAAGGTATGAATAAACTTATGATTGGTGTGTGAATCCTCCCTTGGAAATGACTTGTATATGGCTAGAACTTCGTTCCTACTGCTCCTGAGTTTCTCCCAACTTCTGTGTGGTGAAAAGTGAATGAATAAAATCAGAATTAGGGCTGGTATTTATAGGCCCGACTTTGCTACGGCATAGTTGATTGAGTTGCTACACCGTAGCCTTTGTAAATATTGACTACGCCGTAGCTTGATCAAGTGCTACGGGCGTAGTTTCTTCTTTAGATGATTCTACGGCGTAGTTATTAGGGGAACTACGCCGTAGCTTCTTCTTTGGCCACGTGAATTCTTTACTGCCTCATTTTGGGGTCTACGCCGTAGGTGGAGAGTTGCTACTCCGTAGGGCCCTTTAGTAGATCATTACGCTGTAGTCATGGATTGAGCTACGCCGTAGTCTTCATAAGTCCTTGCTACCGCGTAGGTAGATGACACCTCTACGTCGTAGTTAGTGCAGAACCCGCATACTTCATGTATTTTCACTTTAGTCCTTCCAATTCCGCGTTTCTTCGTTCCTTTACTCATCTTTTCCGTGAAAACAGAATATAAACAAATAAGGGTATATTTCCTAACATATGAATACAAAAGATGAGTAATTAGGGGGAAATTAACACTTAAATCATGGACTTATTTGATGTTATCATTACTTCTGGTGTGTACAATACACAGGGAATAACTATTTCCTTTTCATTTGTCTCCACCAAAGCTTCTCCAATGCCATGAGAGAAGATAAATTTCTTCTCATGTTGTGTTTGTTCGACCTTGAAACTGCTCTTCAACCTTTTGAACAAAGATTTGGTTGGACTCATATGTTTCTTGTATGCATTACTTACATACCAAATGTTATTCCAATTCGAAAAATCAATTCCTTCGACCATATAGTCAGTTTTTACATGAACATTTTCGGGGTATTTGAATCCTTCTTCATCTTGCACCATAACAGGTTCTCTTGATTTGTTTTCAATGGTTGGGGTTTCAAGGGTGGTTGTGTTTTTCTTATTTTGAAACTTCCAAAACACATGGCCTTGTTTTCTGCATATGTAGTAATGAGCCCTTCTTTCCTTAGTTGTGATGGCACTTCTTTCTCCCTTTTCTTTGAATACCATACACACTTTTGAGGCATTATATGCTTCAATTTCTTTCAACTTTCGCCTTAACATCTCTTTACATTCACGAGATATTTTCTTCCTTTAACTGCTCCTTGGTAACGTATTTCCAGCACTTTCCCTAAGCGAATATCTCTTCTCAAAGCCCTTTTGCATCCGGTTATGGATTGACTTCTCCCAAGACTTGAAACACCCGCTCTGATACCACTGTTGCACAGGGTTGTATTGAAGCCAATTCGTCTCTACCAGGCCTTTGTAGTTTGACATAGTTTTAGTTTGATTTCTTATGAAATCAGGGGTGTTTGGGACAACAAGTTTGTAACAGAAATAACAAGATATAAACTGCAGAAACAATGTAATACTAATAGAATGATTATATGTTTACAGACACTTGACCTTTTATACATGATGAATCGGTGCCTCATGACAGTTATACTGACTCTCTAAAAGTAAACGACACAACCTAACTAACCGTTATAACCCTAACAACCTAAACGACATCTTTTGACCCAGCCCATATTTAATGCAAGTTTATAGGCTTCTACATAATACATAATATACACTAAAGTACCCTTATTATTTACTTCTATAACATTAAAGGCTAACATCAAAGACTACTTTCAATGAATCGAATGCCCAAAACAGAAATCACAACGAGTAAAATGATATTATATGAGGAATGGGGATTCTTGTTTAAATATAGAACCAAATAAAAGAGTTGATTAGCCTATCATGCGAAAACATGAGAAAGCAAGTGAAGAGAATAAGAGGAGTGAACTAGGTGCAAACTTTGGTCCGGAAAGAGTCTGCCATAGAAAGAACCTGGAACAGCCAAAACAAAACAAGTTTGGACTTCGAGATCATCAACAGCATAGTGTGAAGACTTTCTCTAATCCTTACCAAGGCCGTTCCTAATCGGATGCCCCCGAAAGGGCTTTCACTGACATACTGAAGTACACCAACGATTAGGTGAGTCGCTGGAGATCACCCCACGACTGTAGACCTTTTGGAACACCACCGTACACACTAAGCGTAATCCACAAGAGATTACCGAAGTGACCTGCTGTCAGGGCTGTTTGATGTTGACCCTGGCAGGAGTTTCCACTCAATCACTGGGAAATACTTATGTATATTCCCTCATAAGTGTTCTCGGCAGATTGCTAAGATCTGCGTAGGACTCAAAATATTACATCTGGTGTCCTTAATGTTGAACAACCAGTGTAGAAGTATCAAGTGTTCCTATGAGATCTTTTGATGCATCTCTTGGCTCTAGACTCGATAAGTGCACATTGGTTATCCTATTCGGAGACTAGGGAGGGGTCTCCTGTTTCAATATCAACTAGCTCTAAGAGACTAGTCGATAGTTTACACCGGTTCCCCGTGAGAATGAAACAAGCTCTTTTAAGAGAACTTGAGTGGCTGGGAGGTTTAGTGCAGTGCGTCACTGGGTCCATGACGTCTTTATCTTCAATACCGATGTTACCTTGGTAACAATCAGTAGCATATGAATTGAACCCGGTTTCTGCCCTAAGGTTGAATAATTGGAGGGCTATTTCTTTTCACCCTTTCTCAATTCATTTCTTTTTAATTCTTCAACCCCTTCAGTGCTTACCGAGACTTCATTTACTAGAACCTTGTTGGGTTTGTTCCAGTCCTAGCTCAGTCTCAGTCGGCACTCTTCCCTTTCTCACTTTTCTCCTTTTTTCAATCATTCCTAAGGACTTCTAATCTATCTATTGGATTGTCCCTGGGAAGATCCCTCCGGTTCTGGTGGATCATGGGAACATATACCTAACCTAACCATCCTTATAACTCCATGCATTAAATTAAAGTGGTCGGTCTTTTGGTATTTTTCCACATTCGCCATATAACCAAAATCATTGAAAATTCTCTCAAGGTGTTTATGATAAAGAAACACATTTTTGTTAACACCTTGAGAGTTTTATCATTTTTCAAATGCTCCCCCTTAACATGTGCTTATAGGAAGAAAGAAATTTGCACATGTCGGGGTGAGTTGCACTTATTTGAATTGATCGGCTCTTAATAGACATATACCCGAGGGACACGTTTACGTTGCTTAGTTAAAGGGATCCATTATCAGCTTTTAGGTGATAACTAGCCCTAATAACTAACTTGAAGTTGTTAACATTCCTTAAAAAGGAAGTTAGACCCGTCAAAGTATATATCTAAGAAGAGTTTCTCGAAACGGTACTATCTACTTTGACCAGTCCTCTTCGAGACACGTTTACATCACTGGTAAACCAGCTTGAAATTATTACCCGGCCAGGACTAGTCTTTTCGATTCACGACTTTTCATGTTTCGTCAATTCATGAGTCAAATTCTGAGTCATAATCATTTCACGGTTTCTACTTGATTTTGTAAAATCCCGCGAAAGACTCTTAGCCACTTGCTCCCCCTCAATATGTGCACATTGATTGAATCAATTTTTGAAAGTTTTTAAACTTTGGCACATACGGGTGAGCTTACAAAAGAGATCATTTATTCATCATTTTTAAATCACTTGCTCCCCCTCAATATGTGCTTTGATCATAATCCAAAGAATTTGAAATTTTAGCACATACGGGAGCGAATTTTTGTGACCAAAAACATCTTTATAAGTCCAAAAACATCACATTTAATCACTTGCTCCCCCTTAATATGTGCTTTGATTAAAATCCAAAATCTTTAACATTTTAGCACATAAAGGAGGGTTCTCGTAAGTCCAAAAACATTCTTTAAAGTTCCAAAAACATCACTATTAAATCAGTTTACATATTTAAATCACATTCTCTCCCCCGATCATAAAAATTCAAATCTTTTGAGATTTTGAGATCCCAATTGATTTAAATGATTTTCGAAAAAGCTTTGGAGAGAAGTGTGATATGTTTTAAACGTTTACTGATTATGAGACACTTTTTGAATTTCACTGTGGCTGGTGCACAAAGCTTTTAAAGGTGCAGAAATTTTGAGCAAATACGCTCCCCCTCAATTAATGGCCCGTTTTCAATTTTTAACGTTTAATAGCCATTAAAATGAGTGGTAGCGTATTCGAGAAACTTTAAGACCGATGGCCACCTTGTACACCACAAAATCTCTTTTGAAGAATTTTAGAAGAACGAGATTTTGGGAAAAGAAGACTTCTCTTCTTTTACTAGAAAGGTTGCACTGAAGCGTATAACTTTTCGGATAATCCGCACACAATGAAAATATGGTAACGTGTTTTTCACGGATTTTTGAAAAACGGGTTGCTATCTGAAGTAATAGCAAACCATAATTTTAAGAACGGGTTACAGTCTGAAGTAACTGCAAGCCATAATGATGAAGCGCGGGTTACAGCCTGAAATAACTGTAAGCCATAATGATGAAGCGCGGGTTACAGCCTGAAATGACTGTAAGCCATATAGGCATGTTTTGAAAACATTTTGAACTTCTGACGATGCCAGAAGACATGCCTAAGAAACAAACTATTTTTGGTATTTTTGAGTTTTTCTGATTTTTATGGTTTTTATAGGTTTTATATTTTTGTATTTTTCTTTTCTGAGTTTTAATACATATGTATATGTAAGGATATGTGAAGTGAATCAGTTACTCCTCATTATCTTCCTAAAGACTTTTGAGTGACTCAGGAGAAATGCTCTTCATTCCAAGACGTGGGAGAATGAATTGAAACCGTTCTCTAGGAAGTGCCTTAATGAAGATATCAGCCAGCTGAAATTCCGTCCTCACAAAGTAGAGTTCCACAATTCCTTTTTCCACTTGTTCTCTGATGAAATGATGTCGAATATCAATGTGCTTTGATCGTGAATGCTGGACGTTGTTGCAGCAAAGAGCAATGGCACTCTTGTTATCACAGTACATCGGAACCTTGTTGTATACACGGCCATAGTTTGATAATTGAGACCTCATCCAAAGAATTTGAACACAGCGAGAAGACATGGCAATGTATTCAGCTTCTGTGAAGGAGATCGACGTACTCATTTGCTTCTTTGATGACCAACTAACCAATTTATCTCCTAGAAATTGAGCAGCGCCCGAGGTACTTCGACGAGTATCTTGACACCCCGCATGATCAGCATCAGAGTAGGCTGTGAGAGCCATTGCAGTGTTTTTAGGATACCAAAGGCCCATGTGAATTGTTCCTTGAAGGTACCTGAAGACTCTTTTGACTGCTTCTAAGTGCTTCTTAGTATGTTTGGATTGATAACGAGCACACATGCAGACAGCAAATAAGAGATCTGGTATGCTGGCTGTGAGATACATCAGTGATCCGATCATGCTTCGGTATTTGGTTTGGTCGACAAGTGCTCCTTCAATATCCTCATCCAGCTTAGTTCTCTCAACCATAGGAGTATCAACAGATTCACATGATTCAAATCCAAATTTCTTAAGTATTTCACTGGCATACTTGGATTGATTGATGAAGATACCGTGTGGGTTTTGAGAAATCTGAAGCCCCAAGAAGAACGACATTTTCCCCATCATGGACATTTGGAATTCAGTACTCATTTCTTGTGCAAACCTATTACATTCTAGTGGATCGGCAGATGCGAAGATGATGTCATCCACATAGATCTGAACGTGGAGACGATGCTCTCCCAACTTTCTCGTGAACAAGGTAGGATCGACAACACCCTTGGTGAATTGGTTGGCTAGAAGAAATTTGGACAGTGTATCTGTTAGGATCATAGTTTTCAACTATTCAGTCAAGTCTCGGTCATTTCAATAAATGTAATAGGTTGCTAGTTTTATCACTTTATGTTACGTTTTAGACTAATACTCGTTCGGTTATAAGACGAGTCCAATAAGTGTCCAATGGGCCTTGAAAGCCCACGACATAGTACATAGGGAAGGAAGGGAGTGTTGCCCTATCCTCCTCCTATAAATAGGACCCTATGTATCTCTTTCATTTTGTTGGTTAATTTCATATCTTAAGCAAACTATTGTTCTTTCATCTTTCATATTGATCTTAATCAACCAAGTCTATTTCTCATCTCATTTCTTTCATTTGAATACTTGTGTTTACTAATATGGTGACCTAACAAGTGGTATCAATCGCTAGAAGAAGGTGTAGTTTTATTTTTTTGTGATATACGAACCATAAACTCGTTTTTTATCTCGTTAGATTCAAAAAGTTTGCAACTTTCTTGCTTCTTTTGTGTTTTTATCACATATTTGATTACAAACTTGTGTTAGAAACCAAAACAAACAACAAAGTTTCAAAATTTTTGGGTTTTTAGATTCGTATAAAAATTTGTACTTTTTATCGAAAATTTTCAAATTTTTGTTAAAAAGTTCAAGTTTGCAACTTTCATTAAGATTTCATCATTTTAATGCTAGTTGTACAAGAATCTTGGATTAAAAACACGTTTTAGGATTGCTTTTTCACAAAAGAAAAAACCGTACTTTTTGGCTACTTATCGAGAACCCAAAACCCCTTTTTATCGAGAACCTTAAACCCTTTTTTATCGAGAACTTTCGATATTACTACTTAAGTGTTTTTGTTGCTTACTCAGTGCTTTTCTCTCTTGTATAAGAAAGAAAACACTTCGACATATTGGATAGTTTCGTTATTGTATAATCTCGAAACTTTGGATACTTGTTATCGAGAACCTGAGGTTATCGAGAACTTCATAAGTTATCGAAATCAACTCTTTGTTTTCGAAATCTTGTGAACCTATCGAAATTAATTTCAGACACATCGAAAACATACTTTATCTTCATAGAACCAAAGATCTCGATAATTGTCTCCAACTTTTCTCGATAATTTCCTCTTATCAAGAATAACGTGAGTTATCAAAATCTTTACTGCTTTATCAAGGACCTTAGCTTATCGAGATTACTTGGACTTTAACTGGTTTTCGAAATCTTCCAATTACCAAGCATCGAAATCTCACTTAGTTTTGGGGATTAGCCTTAAGTACTATACCTTCTACAAGATCCATAAACCACAAGTTTTCAATCATGTCTCAACCACCGTACTTTAACCCTTATCAAGCACAACCGTATCATCAACTGCAACAATTTCGTCAGCAACAGCAATATCAACAGAATGCACAATCATATCAACAGCCAAATCAAATGTATTCTCAGCAACATGCCATGATGCATCAATTTCAACCTCAACCCTTACCAATGCTACAACAAATCACTCCAACGCCAAAACAGACTCACTGGTTTAATCAGATGTGTGAGGTCATTACAACTCAACAATCGAGGCATGAAGCAGGTTCACTTGACACACCACCAATGCTGACACCGGGTAATTATGTTCAGTGGTCAAGTCGATTCCTTAGATTTCTTGATCTCAAGAAACACCATGGCAGATATCTTCGGAAGGTTATCATGGAAGGTCCATTTGTACCACCTCTCAACCCTGTTCCTGCTAATGACAATGCTGTTCCACCTAGACCTGAGTCTTCAACAGTTTTACCTGAAACACGACTCACTGCTGAACAAATTCTTCATAAGGAAGCGGACGAATATGCCATGAGTTACATCCTTCACAGCATACCAAATCCTATCTTTCGCAGTGTTGATGCTCAGAAAACTGCTAAGGCAATGTGGGAACATGTTCATCTCCTAATGGAAGGAACTCAGTTGAATCAGGAGGACATGGACACGGAAATGTACTCGCCAACTTATGTTCTATTTATGATGTATTCCAAAGTCTTTGTATGTATCTCAATATCCTTGAGTGCGGACCACATTTCTCTTGAACCTTCTTAAGGGAAGATCGATAATACTTAGCGTTTGAATTTGGTATCTTTATCTGACTAAATCATATTGAATCGAGAAAACATGAAGCAATTCATTTCTCAAAACGATAAAAAATTCTAGATGCACTAAGATTTGGGAGCGGGAGGTGACCACACCACAAGTAACTTCCATGAGGGTATTGGTATCTAACGTCTAAGTAAGCGGTGATCTCGTTTTGCACTTAGTTTGGGATTGTGAAAAATCTCAGGGACGATGAATTTTATCCCATCGGTCACTTTTCTATGAAAATGTGTTCTTGGCTCTATGTTGTGATTTGATTTCTTTTTAAACAAACTGAAAAGCACTAAAAATTAAGCAGACTTTTGTGAAGGGAAAAACAACTTTTTGAAAAAATCACAAAATAGGCTCTTAGTGAGCTATTCTCCTAACAAAACATTAAAAGCTTTAAAAAGAACTAAACTGGTTTTAAAATGAAAAGCTCAACAAAAGCTCAAAAAAGCTAGAACAAAAGTGAAAAATTTTACCCAAACAGATTATTTAAACTTTGAAATAAAGCAAAAAGAAAAAAAGAAAAAGAGAAGAAATAAGCTTTTAAGCCAACAAAAAAAATAATCAAATCCCAAATGCTACAGACCAAAGCCAAGACTAGCAGCCTCTTTGTAGCCAAATGTTAAGCTTATCAAAATAAAGCTTAAAAAAAGCTCAACCAAAAAGCTGGAAGCTAAAAACAAACTTGGCTACTGAACCCTTTCCCAAAAAGCCAGTTAAACCACAAGAGGTCACAAAAAAATTAAGCTTCAGAATGAAAGCTATTGAAAAAAATCGGTTGCTATTTGACTGAGAAGACAAGAGCAACCCACTTTGCTGAAAAAAGAAATGCCTCCCAAATAAAGCCACCTTTCCAATAAGCAGTAAAAAGAGCCAAAAAATAAAAAATTCAACCAAAAATAGACATAAAAAGACAAAGCAACCCAAAAAATATTAAAAATCCCAAAAAAAGAAAAAACAAGTAAAATTTTTTCCTAATAAACAAAAAGACCTACCACAAAAAAATTAAGTCCATTTATTCAAAAAAACTTGCATACAAGCAAAATTGACTTTTTATAAAAAAAACTTATAGAAATGACTTATTCAAAAACCTCTTGATGTCCCTTAAATTGCACTGAAAAAAAAGGTGTTTTAGAAAACTACAGTAAATAAGATTAAAAGCTACTTTTAACCAAATAAAGAAACCTTAATGGGTTGATTTCAGGTCCACTAGAAATTCCAAAAAACAAATGTTTCATGCAAAATGAAAAAAACATTGAAAATTTTGACCTTTCCCAAAGACTTACTGGATTTTAAGCCTTTAAAACTTTGAAAAGACATTTGATCATGTATGCCCTACATCAAACAAAAACAAAAGACACAAAACAAAAACCCTATGACAGCTTCTTAAAACAAGGCAAATCCAAAAAACACTCCTTAAAGATAAAGATTCTCATGATTTTCAAAAGGATTGCCCCACGGTTTAATCCTTAAAAAACTTGATGCATTAAAGATTCTAATATTGATTAAAGATTGGTAAATAAGACCAATAAAACACAGAATTGATTTAACACCAAAGACTTATAGATCACCAATAAAGATTTTTGACCAAGTTGAACTAAAAAAGACAAGCGATAATAAAAATCTAATTGAAAAACAAGAATGGTTTTAAGCAAAATTAAAACCAACATACCCACTAATTAAGCATAAAACAACCAAAGATAAGCCAGTTTAAAGAGAAACTAGAACGGTTAAAACAAAGCAAAATTGGCATATTGTAGGTTACAAGAGCCTTCTATGCCACAGAACTGAGAACAGAACCATTGAAACCAAAACCAATTCCTAAGCTTCCCAAAAAAAAAATCACTACAACCACAAGCAAATTCCAAAAATTTCAAACTAGGCTCCTTGCTTCAAGCTTCTTTTTTCCGAATTTTTAATTTCTCCACCATTTTAAGTATTTTGGCATTTTAAGTTAACTGAGTTTTAAGCTTCAAAAAGCTTTATAAAGCTTAAGAGTTTGAGCCCTAAACTAACTTGCAAAAATTTGATCCTTAAAAACAAGAAACTTTTTTAACAAGCTTTAAGTAAAATTTGAAGCGTTTTCAAAGAAAAAAAAACTTCTGCATAAAAACTGAAACATGGAATTAAAAACTAAAATTTGAAATGATTTGGAAATAAGTTAAAAATTACCCAACTGAAAAAAACACTTACAAATCTTAAAGCTAAAATACACTTGTAAAGAAAATTAATAAAACGCCACATTCTAAAACTAAACTAAACTATATTAGCTCTACCCTTCTTCTTCTTTGAAATTCTTCACATTATATGAGACTTAGCAGCTTTCTCTCTGCATCCCCCAGTTCTTTTCAGCCACTTGGATCCTTCTTTTGATCCTAGCCACGTTTAATGGCATTATTGCGGGAAAAGGTAAAAACTGCCCGAATTTGGGTTGGGTTAGGTATATAGGTGAAGTTTTAATGGCTGGGGTGTACTGTGCGCGGGACAAGAGAGTGAGAAGGTGCTGTAGTTGAAGGTTGGGGTGGACAAATCACCCATGGAATTAAGGAGGAACAAGGAGTTAGGGGTGAGGTCAAAGGGTGAGCTGGGGATAAATAAAAACGGGGCGTTATTATTAGGATTTTGCGGCTGGGGTGGTATTTGGCCACAGGGTTTGGAAAAGAAAATTCGCCCAGCAGGGTTAAATAAAGGGCTTGGTGTGTTTTATCGTTTTGGATTGGGATTTTGGTTATAGTATTAAGAGGGCCGTTTGGTCTTAGTAATAACAAGGAGCCATTTTTGTATTTTACCAAACATGAGACTGAAATATGCATAATTTTCCAACAGTAGCCATGCAGCGACCATATCTGCCCAAACTCCAATCGAACAGAGACCAAAATCACATTTTTGATATGGGTATTGTGTATCATACCCAAGACCAATTTGACAGATGTTACCAAAAAAATTCAGGGACTTGTTGCCATTGCCCAAAATTTTCACCAAGACCACTTGGACAACTAAAAATTTCAAGGACCATTGAAGTGGAATAAAACTCCACATTTTAAACTCTAGGGACTATTTCCAATCTGCTGAAAGTTGGCGACTGAAACTGCCAATTATCAAACTTGTTCGTTTTTATCTGTTTTTACTCATTTTGCATCAAACATATTAAACACATTTGAAATATTTTCAGTATTGCTTGAGCATTTCGAGTGTTTTGTATGTTTCTGCAGTTCAATTTTTACAAAAATGATGAGTGTTTGAGCACTTCATCAAGCGCCGTCCCACATTCTGGATGGGAGAAGAAGTAGCTGCGTCTCCGTCCCCCACATGATAGTATTTGGATCAGTATACTTAGTTTTTTTTATGTATACGTTTCCATCTCTCTAGTGCTGGACGCTGTGTTTATCTTGGTGAGCAGCAGATGGAAGATATGCGCACAAGGGACGGGAGTGCGTCAGCCGAGGTGAATCGGCCTCGAGGTATGGGGGCTCGCAAGGTAGTATAGGGCCTTAAATCGTATCAAAAGATATATGAAAGTCATTCGCAGCCGTCATATGCGTAGAATATGTAATTTGTGATGTACATAGTCAAAAACGAAAGCCGGGGTTTAGGGAATAAATGATTTCGGGGAATTTCTCTTGAACGCTTTGCTACTTTTCAAAGTTAGTAAGGAGAGTTTCAAACTATTTACCCTTAAGCGTAGATGTTATTACATTCGCGGAGACACGCAATTACCTTGAGTCTGGGATTTTGATATGCATGGGAGAGCAAGGCCCTTTGACTATGTGGACACACACACATACCGCGCAGCCAGCTTGGATTGTTTATTATGTGTTATTCACATATCTTATTCACCGTATAGACTATTTTAGACAAAAACTAACGGTATGCAAGGCACCAAAGACATTCGGATGGTCGGAGCTTTATCTTGAGTGAAGAGTGCAAGCTGCATGCTTGACTCCATTGCTAATAGGGACAGCCGCAAAAGAAAGCAAACCCTAAGAACCTGCAACACCAGACAAGGATGACGAGATGCGTGGCGACACAGGTCTTATGAAAGAGAAGATAACAAACGCAAAAGAACTCGACTCAATCAGAAAGCTCCAACCGCGACATGTAAATTATTCTGCCTCAGAAAACGGATTCCAACCGCAAAACAACAAAGAAAAAAACCTCTAAATCAACAGATCATTGAATGGATTATTATGGAGGTCACTAACTTCTAAATCCGAGCAATGATCCTTGATTTACCATCTTTGAAGATCCTCTTTGAAAGCTGAACAATCAAACAAGGTCACAATACCCTCCCAAATGCAAGTGAAAACTACAAAGAGGCACACACTATGAACAAGCACTTCCTAGTCGTGTTTTAGAAATAATAAGTTAAAGATCTCTCAGTGTCCGTATCTCTAAGTTTATGCTGTATGAAATAACTGCCTGAAATAGAAGAATAAAGACGATATCTCAGCTCTAAAGCTAGCAAAATGAACGTATGAAATCTCCATCCTCTCTTTTTTTTT